>OX375865.1:112145206-112288417 GCA_947359475.1 Heligmosomoides polygyrus bakeri
GAAGATAAACAGTTGGAGGAAATCCATGATGAAGAGAACCTGGAAATCGACGAAGACGAGGTCGACGGCGAATGGAACATAACTGAAGAGGAGGACGACCTGAACCTGGATCAGCCAGCTGGATCAAAAACGATCACCTTTCTGGAGGTCAGGAAATTCCAGAGGAGCGGGTGTGTTTCTGAACTGAAGAATATGGCGGGTACCATTGAGGAATAAGGTCTGACTGAAGAACATATGTTCAGGTTTGGGAGGCAGCTGAATATAGTATCCTTGTTTGCCTGTGAATGCTTGCTTATTTGTAAACCTATTTTGTGTTATGCTGTAGGTATGTAACTTTAGATATTTTGTAATTGATTTACTTTTTACTTCGCAGATGGGTGCTGTGAATAACTGCCTCGGTTCTTTAGTAGTAAGCATTTTAGCTAATCTGTAGCTTGAAGCATATGTTATATGTAAACATGCTCTATAACACACTATAATACCCCTAGGTGGATTACCTATACGATAAACATGGATTTTGCAAAAGTGCAAAACAAACGCAGTCCACGGGATCCAAACCCCCGACCCCTTGCTCACGAGCCCGACCACTTCCCTACTACGCCACCTGTGCACTGCGTCGAGTGGCGATACCAGCCCTCATCCCCGCGCGCCCGTCAGCTGCGGAGCACGTGAATCAACAGGGCGCCAACGGCGACTTCCGTCGCCTCTAACTCCGCGCAGAGTTGTATTGGGGTCGAGATACCTGCAGTTTGTTACTTCCCAGGGAGAGGCGGTTCTGCCCATATACAACACTTGCGCCGTTCCGACCTACCGTTGAGATAGTATCCTGGTAAGTCTTCTCTGCGTCTTTCCCCAACCATTAGTTGCTAATCTTCACTAGTGTTATATTAGGCTTAGGCTTAGGCTTATGCTGAGAAAGAACACCTTCCGGAAATGCTGCTGATTCTATTCATGTGGAATAGAGTAGAATCAGCAGCATTTTCGCGAGATCGATTCTGGCTCACGTTGCCTTTCTGCGGAGTTTCGCTTAAGAGTTGAAGGATCTCGCAGATAACGAGATAGACCTGTCGGCCAGAGCTCTCACCACTGTCCGACGATGCGCGGATCGACGACCGGATACACACCGACGACGCCAACATCACAGAAGAAACACCTGATTGTGTCGGCGCGAGGCAGCTCACAGCTATGACTCGAAACCAATCACCAGCCGCATCACAGAGTGCATACGCTCCACCCGACAGCACTTCATAGATCTGCACACTTCAGAACCGAACCGCCCTTCTTCATCGGCTTCCTAGTTTTACCATACGGACACGACTTCTACACCGTAATCTTTTTAGGCGTTCATGCGTTCACTTCATGCCGTTCCTTCGTGCGTGCGGTCCTTCCATCGCGAATGTTGCTCCTGTTAGGTTCTTATGTGTTGTTCTCTGCTCCGACTGGAAGTTCACTTCCCAATAGCCACAACAGTTGATGTTTTCCGTTGTTAGGGTATCATTTCACCAAAAATGTGCTGGCACCAGGCAAAGAAAGAACGATACCGGAGCATAGCTCACGCAACCTCTCAGCGCAATGCCGACGTGCAGAATGAGTTCCTGATGGCTTTGCGAATACCACTGACCGGGAAGATAAGCGATAAGGTTACGGTGTAGATTTTGTGCCCGTATGGCCAAATCATGCTTGTAATGCCAACTACTTCGTAGCACATCTGTTCCGGCACCTTGTGACCAAGTCCTGACGCTTCATCGCAATTCCGCGTAATCGCTCATTACAGCGTTGCTGACGCTTTACAGCCACTCGTCTTCTTATGCAGACGGAAAAAGAAACTCCGAAAACTAGCGAGTGTTGGTGTTGACTAATGGGAGGCAGGACTTCCAGACTCATTCAGCAGCAGTCGCTGCTCGCAGCTTGAGCTCGTTGTAGTCATCCTGTAGGACTATCTGAGCGCCTTCTTCTTCTTCTTCTTCTTCTTCTTCGTCTTCTTACTTCTCATTCTATCTTCGCAGCGCTGCTCCTAGTCCTTGATTTTTTTAGAGCTTGCGTTGCCTACTGCAGTTTTTTGATGGACTAGGGAATATCCAGACTGCAAGAGGATGTGTAACACCGTCGGAGCTTCGACTGTGCATCGTTTCATTGTCCGGCAATGGAAGTAAACTTGAATTCCTGCTCATGCAGAAAATCTTCCCTGAAAAAGTTGTTCCTTTTTCTCTGAATTAGTCAGGGTTTAAAATATTATGTGGTTTTCACCTATTTCTTAATTCCACCTCTATATGCCATCTCTATCAGATATAAATTTTTCACGAAGCGCCGATTTTGAATATGGCCGGCCAGTCACGTCAACTATTACACTGTAATAGCTAGGGATCAACATTCTATGAAGACCAGTGACTGTACCGATGAACGTTCCCGAAAACGACAATGACTCTTCACGGGAAGCGACTGGGTCGGGAGCTGTAAATAGCTATTCATGAAACGATATAATCACGAAAACCGATCTCGTTTCCTGGAGCCGGGAAGGGAACTCAGAAAATTTTGAACAAGTTACATCAACTGTATGAGCCCTAAAATAAGTTACTCACTGTTCTATCTCTCCAAAATTAGTTACCTGCGACGAATTTCTCGCGATGAACTAGCCTGAAAGGTTAGACGCAGGAATTTTAAGGTTGCAGGTAAATAATCGCAAAGGAAGCTTGGAAAAAGTCTCCCCTCAATAAGCGTTACTGCGAAGGACAGTTGCTGTTCTAATTTAAGTTAACTGCGTCATCTGGTGTTAATATGTAGATTACATGCGAGTTAGGTTTACACTAGCAGTAGGCTACGTATGACTTACCACGGTCTTCATGTACGTTACATGCGAGGTCATTCTGTTAGTTTGCGGCAGCTTGCAATTGAACCACTCGCTGCTACCAGTAAACAACGTCGCCCACCAGCAGAAGCTACTCTTCCTGCTTCTGCTTTATGCGCGTGATCGTATTAGGTTTATTAACAACACATCAAGGCACATGTTAGGCAGGCAAAGATATGGCATAGGTGACATAGTCGCACCGACTGAGAGAGCTTCGCCGTCTCGTGGTCGATCGGTAATGGCTCGACGTAGGAGAGGAGAGGAAGGCGGCAGTGGGGGAGGACGACGAGGAAGATCTTCTTGCTCCTCGATCAGATCCGTGGCTTTTATCCTCGAGTAGACCGCGCTCTGAAAGCCTATGAGTCAGACAAGAATTCCAAGATTCTCAAACATAACACATCGAGGCTTAACATCTCATGCACATCGCTTACAAGTTTGAGGAAAACTATTACCAGCCTCCATCTTTTAAGTAACTTGTTCAAAATTTTCTGAGAATGGAGAAGATCTCGTTTATTTTTCCGGATCCTGCCGCTTCATGAATGCGGCTACTGGGGCACGATTTTATGGTATCTATCGTGCATCTTTTGTAAAGTGCTCAGTGTGCTTGCTCGGATTTCTTTCATTCAGCGCGGTCCAGTTTCAAACAGTCTACTTTGTTCCTCTCCTTTTGTTTCCTTCCGCTCCGTCTGTACATCTTGCTCCTGGCGTAGCATTGAAGTTTCTAATGAGTACCAGATTTTACGTGAGCTTCTACGCAACCACTTATGTTGTTAAGGTCGTCCAAAAGGATTCCGTACCCCTGGCCTTTGTTACCCGAATGAAGTACATACAGTTAAATGTGCCTTTTTTCTTGTAATGAAGGCACTCGTGAATATCCTAGATCTTATGGATCAAACTAAAACCGATCCAGATTTCCGAGATGATGGCGCCTTTTTTCGCCTAACGTTTCACGTTTCGCCTCCATCAGAGCCTGGAAAGCCAACGTGACTTGTGAACTATCCATTCCAAAGAACTATTTCATTACATACCGTTGTGTTGGCTTCCGTTGCCTCTGGCACAAAATTACTTAATAAACCGTTTATTCGTAATTGTACAACTAAAAGAGGTCTACCAGAGCGAAAGAACTCAACAAGACTGAGACGGCGAGGGTGGTCCTTCCATAATACAAAGGAGACGTCGTGTACTTTCTGTCTTCAACGAAGAAGACACTGTAGGTGAACTGTAAATGCACTATTTCTTGCCTCGTCTGAGGTCTCGCGGGTGAGAATTCATGAAAAAGTGGCGGCAGCTGGTGCTTGCCGCGACACCGGTACTCCAAATAGGAAGTGAATTACTTTGAGATGTCATGAGCCAAGGAGACATTAGCGACGCGCACCTGGGGCCAAATTTACCAGCCGCCTTCCGCCCTCTAACGACGAAAATACCGCCAAATCCTGATATGACATTCATCTGCACCAGATTTTGCGGTATTTTCACCATTAGAGGGCAATAAGCGGTTGATGACCCTGGTGGTAAAGAAACGAGTTACTTGCAAGCCACCTCCTCGTTGTCTATGTAGCGGGTAGTCTTATTGCCTGATGAGGACCTTTTTGAGCTGGACCACTTCCTTGGGCTCTGTGACTTTGAAGACGTTGAAATGAAAGTCTTTAGAAGTTCTTCTTCACCAAGATACTATCCCGTGAGTCTGACTTCTGCGCGCAAAACGTTGGAAGCTTTCTGCCAAATATCATCCAAAACCGCGAAAACCAAGCGAAATGAAGAGTGTGTTGGTATCACCAATGAGCTGACCCACTTCCTTGGCCACTGTGACTTTGAGCTTTACGCCTTCACATCAAAAATTTCCTCATCAGACCAACACTTTATCCGCTGCATGCACAACGAGGCGGTGGTCTGCAACTAAATCGTTTCTTTAACACCAGGGACCAGCTTCATCAACGACTTGCTGCAATCCAACGGTGAAAATACTGCCGAAATCCCTGGTATCGCGGCTTATAAGTGAAAAATTTCACCATATCGCTTGTTGATATGCCGCGCTATTAGGGGCTTCGGCAGTATTTCCACCGTTAGATTGCTGTAAATCGTTGATGAATCTGGCCCCATGTACGTATCGCTAATATCTTCTTGGTTCATGACATCTCAAGGTGTTTCACTTCCTATTTGGCTTAGCACAGTGAAATGAAATAGTTCATTGGAATGGATGTTTTACACTTGGTTTTCGCTTTCCAGGCTCTGACGAAAGCCAAACGGTCGAAACGTTAGCCGAATAAGGATCCGGATTTGGCTGTATCAACTATAACACAACAGTACCAATTACTATGCCGAGATTCACTGAAAGTCGATCGTGGTCAATAATCCCAATTTTCGTGTTTATGTGTCTTCACACTCGGTCTAGAAAACGCGTTACACTCCCGTGCACAGCAGTTGGCATTTTTTTCTTGCCTTGCAATGCTTCAGGCTTTGAAGAACGTCAGGAAATTGTAAAACATCTGCGTTGTGTGTGGGTGGGATTCGGTTGCAAGCTTTTGAAGGCCGCCGCAGTGATGGATTGCCGGCTTCTGGGCATTGGTGTTCCAACTCAGAGCACAAAAATCTTGGTTCTGTGCTCGGCATTTCAGTAAACAAAGCCAAGATTCATCGAAGGCTCAAGTTGGCGGGTCTTAATCCAATTGCGAAGCTCCAAGAGAAAATTCTGTTGCTGGTTGCTGTTCTAGTTTACACTGCTCTATTTTTCGTTTAGGTTGTCATCCTATCTGCTGGTTCCATAAAGCTGGCCAGCACATCCCTATTAAAATGTCTCAGACTACCTAGTTCTATAAATTCTCTTGATTTTCTGATGTATTTATGTATGTATATATGTATGTATGTATGTATGTATGTATGTATGTATGTATGTATGTATGTATGTATGTATGTATGTATGTATGTATGTATGTATGTATGTATGTATGTATGTATGTATGTGTGTATGTATGTATGTATGTGTGTATGTATGTTTATTACATAAGGCCACTTATGCACAAAATCAACACTAAAAGTAGAACCAACAACACAATGCATCTCAAGAACATCGTAAGGTCTTAAAAATAAAGACAAGCTAAGCAACTGAAAGCATAGGAAAAGATGTATGAGTCAACGAATAATTCCTTATTAGCGACTTTTTTGAAGGCAGTGTAGATTAACCACTTTTTATCCTGGCCGCTTTTTAGTAGGATCTCAAATGAGCTCGATTGTTCTGTTAACAAAAGACTACCGCCTACATTTGAGCTTAGCCGTCTTAACGTGGAACCTGGTGGGCCCACGCCCGGTGAATGAGCTAGCCCTCACCTGATATTCGCATCTCTTCTGATATCGTCTTCACCGTTCTGCGGCAGACGGCACTCCTCCCCAGTTTTGTAGCAGCACTCATGGATGTGGCGCCAAAGCACCGCCTCCAGAAGATATCACGATATCGAACATCGCACACCCGACTCATGACATCAGCTGACGATATCCTCCGTCCTCACTCTTGGTGGTTTTCGCTCCGTGTTTTTACCTACTTCACTGTTTTTAGAAGAGACGAATAGATCAACAAATAACGCACTAAGGAAAAAGCCTCAAACAACAATAACAACAACAACAACGCGAGCTAACAGTTACCAGGGTATTTTTATCGAATCTGGGCTTGTTCACGGAAACACTGCAACCGCAATAAGGAAAGCAAAAAACAATTAGCAAAAAGGTAGCAATCAAGCAAAAAAGCAAAAACAAACAACAGGACAACAAAAAAGCACCAAAAACGTCTAGATCGCCGAGATTAATCAGCTGGTCGCCATTATCGATCAACGAATTTAAACGACACACTTGTTTCCACTCTAGATCACCGCAGCGATCGGCTAGAACGTAGACACGCGTAGCACCCGCTCAACACTGTCGCCGACGTCGCCGACAACAGCGTCGCCGAAGCGTCGTATAACCTAGGCCTAAGAGCCTTCATCGATACGTCGCGGCAGCAACGATGCGACAACTGTTTTCGCGCTGTCCAAAGCTGCAGCGAAAATGGGCTCCATTAGGAAAATTCTTCCGTCACGATTCGTGTCAGACTGATATTCTCGAATTTCTTCTTCTGCAACATTTTGCTTTCCTGTTTGCGTTGCTTTTTTCGATCGTTGCGATGATGATCTATCTAGATGCCTTATGATGCACTCTTTGCAGTGGATCAGGTAAATAAAAAATGAATAAATAATACATAACTTATCACTTATGCTGTGCTTTGTAGGAGTGGACTTGTTTCTACCACTTGTTTAGTATTCTATTCCTCTGAATGTGACTTCTAGCACTGTCGAAAATCTTGTGATTCTTGGATTCAGTGTCCCTCTGCAACAGGAGAGAACTATGCAATTTGTCTTGCTTTTACTTTTGAAGTAGGACTAGCTCATGTGAACATATGGCTCTACATCTACTGTGATAAATCGCGATTTAATGATAAATGCTCGTGATTCCAACAGCAAGGGAAGCAAGACGGTAATCCGGACTCAGATCCGAAGATATATTTGAAATAGCCGGTTGATGAGAAGTCATGGCCCACGTACCCTGTGCTAGGGTATTTTTGAGAGTCGAAGTAAGGTAAGCTGTTCGTCGTTCTGATGCCTAGTAGAAGAATACGTTGCGTTAATGCGTCAAATTTCAGCAGTCTACAGGATCCGTTCACGAAATGCAATCCGATCTGCGTTGTTCATCATCTCACGGCATTATCTGATGGTGAGTGCTCAGCGCTGTCTTGAACTAATGGGGTTGCTTTATGATTCTGTGGAACAAAGGTTTATTCTCACTTTATAATAATATGTAGAACCCACAATGGTGGTCGACGCAATGGTATATGTACACCATTTGAGTGGGCGTAGGCACAATTTGGTGACACTCAGGCTGCAGTCGGTATCATAAAGGGCTGGGCACACTCAGCATTGTTGACGCAGCTCCAATTGTGAATGACGGCAGAGACGGAGAGTGCGTGTCTCTATCTTAGGGGTGGCGGCGCGCTTATGGCACACTTCGCTTCACATTTCACATACAGCGCCAGCGCGAGTCAACGCTGGCTTTAGCAGCTTCACGGAGTGAGTTTGGTCATTTCCTGAAGCTGCTCTTCAAGCGTCGCTCCGTCCCGTTTTGACGCGCAAAAACCGATGCCGAATGTGCACAGCCCTTGGGGCTATGTTATACTTCGGCGACGCGTCGGCGACGCTGGGTTGCGCGTGCTGCCACGCACTGCGTAGCAGCCCGCGTAGCACTGTGTCCGAAGTCGTCAACAACAACGTCGCCGAACATAGGCCCTAAGTGTAAACCTAAAGGACGGTGCCGCACTTGAGCGGAGTACCATTGGAGATTACGTTCATGAGTGCCTACTTACGGTATCGCTAGGCTATGCCTGTGCATGTTATTCAATGCTGCTCATCTTATATTTCTCAACTAAATATCTCAAGTTCTATCATTGAAGGCAAGATGTCCTATATTATAATACAATTGTATATTAGTTTAACTAGATGTAGACCCTGGTTGGGTGTACACAACAGAAAGCATCAAATGCATGCATGAAGGATATCCGTTCAGGCAGTGGCACATGGGTCGAAGTTGGGCGAACAGAGGTTGTGTGGAATGTTGTAAGCCCAGAGTTTGCCCGGAGGATACCATGTGACTATTTCTTCGAGCAACGTCAGAAGCTCAGATTTGAAATGTGAGTTACACTTACTTATATGTGTGCTGCGTCCAACCATCAGACGTCTCTTAACGCTCAACGGACTTGAGAATCCCCTTAGAAAATTACTGATGTGCCAGGTACATCTGCGAACATTCCCTTTCCATGTTCCACAAATCGGGCTCTGACCATCTTTGAGCCCCTGCCATCCTTACACTTCTGAACATCCTACTTAATGGATCTGGAAATCTGCGGCATACATGAGGCCCGAGACATGAGAAGAACAATAGTTATTGCCCCCGTACCAGCGTATTTTTGGGTCGAGCTTTACACTGGTTGTGGAAGAAAAATGTACCTGAAGGTCAATCAGAGTGCGAATTTATGAATTGCTGTAATGGAACGTGACAGTGGCAAGTCGGGTGAATCGAGAAGAATAGGACTGATGAGCCTCATCTCTCTGGTGTCGGTAAACTAGGGCCAGATTCATCAACCGCATACCGCCCTCTGACGGTGAAAATATCGCCAAACCTAATGCTGATGAATGTCATATCAGGGCGTTTGGTGGTATTATCACCTTTAGAGTGTGGCAAGGGGCTGATGAATCTGGCCCTTGGTCGTAGACTAGCTCGACAACTCATTCAACAGGCCAGACAACCATCCAAGGTGGTTTCACAAACTTGGTGCTACATAATGCATAAACACATACAGCTTAAGGCCTCGTTCAGAGCGTTCGCATGGCGACACGAGATGCTGCTATGAACACAACGCGTTCGAAGCGATAGCGTATCGAGCAAATCGCTCAGCAATGAACAACGATATCATCACCGCGTGGCGATGCTACAGACGTTTTTCTGTTCGAGACATGCTTCCGAAACCAAGACGA
Source organism: Heligmosomoides polygyrus bakeri (assembly GCA_947359475.1). Lineage (NCBI taxonomy): Eukaryota > Metazoa > Nematoda > Chromadorea > Rhabditida > Heligmosomidae > Heligmosomoides > Heligmosomoides polygyrus. Next base: position 112,154,603 of record OX375865.1, read on the forward strand.
TGCAAAAAAGGAATTTTGGTCGTCTCCAGAACTCCAGTATTTTATGGTAGAACACCCAAACTATAACAGTTTCTCGTTGGCAGAAATGTGCTCATTCTTTTTATAGTTATTTCGATAGGAAAGAAATCTTCAAGAGCGAGTTATACTATTTCGAAGTACTTGCTTCAAAACAACCGTTATTTTTCACCAATCTAATACAATCATATAAAAGCATAATCCACTGACCACCTTAATAGGTGTGCTATGACGCACATTTATCCGATGGCATACTGCAGATATGACGTCGACAGTGACACCGATCAGCACGGTTTGTCCGACGCGAAGCTTCTTGGCTCCATGGAGTGCTACCTATCCGAGATAATCAGCACTCGCCGGTTCAAAAAACAATTGAAGTCGTTCCCATTTCTAATTATGTTCACACACCTCTGCGGCTCTAGCGTTCTTCATGTTTCAGAGGATTGTGCGATCTCAACGGTACGATTGCTGTGTCGGCTGAAGAAGCTGAAGAGCTCTCCGTGGGTGATGCAGAATTTCATGTAAGAGCCGAAAAGCTTGACAGGAAGGAGCTCTTCGGTAATCCGGACCCGTTTCTAAAAATCTATCGAATACTGGACGACAACGGGTATGTAGCTAGTTGCTCTATTCACATAGCTAGTCTTTAGTGGAACGTATGTTCAGTCGTCAGCTCATCTACCAGTCCGAGTACATCAAACGAACCGTGAATCCGATGTGGCGAATATTTCGCATCAATCTCCAGATGCTCTGCGGAGGCGACAAGAAAAAGTAGCCACCAATTGTTATTACGTAAATACGCTTTCACTAAACTGTACTTTTTCTAATCCCAAATACGCCTGATAGAATCTGTGCTCTCTCATTCAGGGCCTTCGTAATCGAGTGCTGGGACTACAGCACCACTGGCAGGTGATTTTTCCCCTTTTGATGAGGTAGCTATACCGATATGCTTGCGGATTTCGTTAGAAGAAATCTTGCATAATTTTCTCTTACTGACACCCTTTGAGCCATTAGACACGGCATCAATCTTTGCATTACTAGTTGCCGCTAGTTTTTAGATGGAAGGTATTCTGTATCTCTAATTTACTTATTTATTTAACTGCGTCCCCCAGGAGGCGCACTATATATGAGAACAACAACAAACAAAAACATGCCGTGTAATTAAGAAAGAAAGAGAACCAGGCAACAGTATAAGATTGGAGCGGCAATGTTAAGGCCCCCGCAGAGTTCTGCGGCGAGCGGCGACGGCGAACGGCGAAACCGCTGGCTTGACTCATCATCAGTGGGAGCGGTGACGGCGAGGTATTGTACTGTTTCTAGTCGGGACCGACTGGTGCTTAACAATAACGCGCCCCGATGACGCGATGACGATCGCGCGCCCGCATCGACCGTCTCCGCTCTGGATCCCGCCGCGAAAGGGCAGAGCGTAGAGCGCAGACAGACAGGCGCTGGAGCGGCGCCGCCGGGTGGAATGATTCAAGTCATTTCCGCCAGTGACGCCGCCGGTACCGCTGGCGGCGAGCTCTGCGTCTCTGCCCTATGGTTAAGCATAGGGCAGCGGCGACGCCGCAAAAGTCTGCGGGGGCCTTTAGACATTGAAGCAGGAATCTCAGAAACCATCCATCTGGGTTGCGATAGCCTATATAATGGTGGAATGCTCTAGAAGTAAGGGTAAGAGTAAGAGCAAGTTAGATACTAAAACGAAATCCTCTCAGGTAGCTAGAAAGCAATTGCTTACTCACGCTTGTTTGCTAGTGAGGTACCGCATCCGCTCTTCTGGATGACTCGAGTGTGGCTTCTCGTACTTCAGCACAGATATTCTTTCCTCTCGACTTAACACAGAGTTAGCTAAAAACCACAATATGTCAAAACGCTACTATCTGATTTCATAAGAAAATGTATTGACAAATACACTCAATACATTAGCAGCTCACCTTTGACCATTGCGCACGACTGACCTTGCACTTGGAAAAATCGATGATAACGAACGCAGATCAAAGAATCGTTATTGCGATCTAATTTGCTACCATATATCCAAATTTCATTTTGTTTGGACTTTTTTAAGGCAAAATATTACGAAGAATGCAAGCGTTCATAAGGAGAAGAATGCAAGAAAATGATTTTTCGAAATATTAGGTTGCCGAAAAGTCTAGCAAAACTTTACAGTATTATCTGTTAAACCTGCTAAAGCCTGTACAATCGTTATTTTGTACGATGACGTTGGAGCACATTCTCGAAGCTTTCTTGAGCGCAACATATAAGGTGTCGACGGGTACAGTAATGATAAATTCATTAAGCAGCATCATCCTACGACCGTCCTGTCATCTACTATGAGTTCCTTGGGCCGGATTCATCAAACAGTGGGTAGAGGTAGAGAACGGAATTGTACCTGCAGTGGGAACGATTTCCTTGCAATTCATTCCAATTTCGAATACGTGTTTGTTTCGAGCGTGGCATAGTGATAATTTTTGTAAGTGACCTTCACTCCGGTGACAACTGTTTTGTGTTAGGGAGCTCACCGTTACGAAAACGTATTCAACATGGAAGACAGTCTCCGTTCGAAATATGGAAGATAATCTCCGTACGAAAACGAGGTAAAAAAAAGTAAAATACGGTAGTTAAGTTCGTCACCTCACTTGAGACCATTAACGATACCTGGAGTACGAAAACGAGCTCGCTTTCAATCATTGTGAAGAAATACGCAGTGATTATGCTGCACAACAGGTAAAGTGAAGAGCTTTTCCGCAAAGGGTTGGACTTATGTGTAGATATTTGTTGCTCGCATGCATTTTTGTAGGATCTCTATTCCTATATTCTATCTGCGACGAGGACATTTCAATTTATTACTCTTTGCACTGGGTGTTGCGTGTTAGGTAAAAATGTTCTCATGTTGTTCTCATTCAACTCTCTACTCCTACACTATGCGCTATTGAAGAGAATAAACTGTATCAAGCGAAATAGGCTTAGAGAAATCTCACCGTCCTTATTAATAATAAGTTGTTATGCAGTTTATTCGATTATTCGGAAATTCCAATAACCAAGAATGGTATTATTCGAATACTCGGAAATTCAAATAACCGAAAAATGGGGTTATTCGATTACTCGGAAATTTGAGTACCTGAGAAATGGGCTGATTCGATTACTCGTTCACTCAACAAATTTTTGGAAAAGCACAAGTACAGTATAGGGCTAGTTATTCAATGAGTAGAATTCCAAACCAAGTCAACCTTGGGCATTTGCACTCCTCAGGCTGTTGATGAAGGATCACATACTCAGTATGAAGTTGAATCAACTTAGTTTTCACTTTGTCCGAATGCACATTGCAAAATATGGGTTCACCCTTTTGCTACAGTTGTTTCCTGTTGCACTGTCTATTCTTTTAAGGTGCAAAATTTTTACCTATATGGTTGTCTTGGTCATTTGTATCCATCATTTTATTGGGCATTTTCTTCTGCTTTTCGACTGTTAGGGGCGCGTGTAGCGCAGTCGGAGGAGGCGCGACTGTCGCGTGCACCCGATTCCAGGTTCCTGGTTCGGTTTTCCCGTCCAGGCCAACCAAGCCTTCCATCCCTCCGGGGTCGGTGAATTGGTACCAGACTTGTCTGGGAAGGACCTGGGAATGATGATGAATCGATGCTGTGTTGAGAAGTCGATCCGTAAAATCAGTCGTCCGGTCCTAAATATGCGGTGCTTTTTTGTCGGCTGGAGTTTGCCTTTACAAATAAGCGAGCTTTCCCATGCAGATCTAAAGTCTTTCGCTGGTGATCTCTAATTATTCTAGACACGAATTCATCGGTGAATGCAGCATATCCGTGAACGGAATCATAGCCAGACGACTAACACCAGTGCCGGTACACTCTTCAGATCCTTACACTTTCTTAATCATTCACTCAACATTATCAAATTTCAGTTAATCAATGACAGTCGCCAAAATATGCGCTTGATATGCTGTGGAGGCTATGAAAACTCAGGACTACTTTACTTCTCACATTTCCAAGTCGTCAAACGTTACTCTTTCCTGGAGTTTATCAGGGCAGGGTTGGTCTCTATCAAATTACAAAAGTCTGTTTAAGGTAACTGGAATAAGATTTAGAAACCGGATTCAGATTTAAGCAAGGTGAGTCGAACGTTTTAGCTTATCCATGACGTAAACTTCACGATTACTCAATGTCGATAATGTAGGATAGTTCAGATAAACACTGTTTCCAATAAATTCCAACAAGGACTCTTCGCATATACCGATGGCACATGTATCGCCAGTGCTAGATCCCATATCCATAGTCTCTCTTGAAGAAGTAGAAGCAGCTCTTAGGAAAAGGAAACTTGGAAAAGCAACAGGATCCTGTTGCTGCAGAAACGTGGAAGGGCAAATCCGCATTTCTGGATTTGGTGAAAGCGTTTGATCGTGTGCCTCATGAACTGATTTGATTTGCACTGCGAGAGCATGGCGTACCGGAGGAGCGAGAGGCGGCAGCGGTACCCATTTTGGTGCGTGCGGTTGCGTGCGCGTGCGCCGTCCCACTCAGAGAATTTTGGACAAGTTACTTGCGCCTTATGAGCTCCAAAGCAAGTTACTTGCGCCTTTAGACCTTGAAAACAAGTTACTTACTCCCTATCCCTCGCTGCTAGCTAACTTGCAAGGTTGCACCTAGGAATTTTAAACTTGCACGCAACTAACTGCAAAGCAAGCTTGCAAGAAGCTTTCGTGTAAGCTAATGTTTGAAAGATTACGCACGCGTCCTCACACGCTGTGTGTGAGGAAGGGACTCGCATTTGTGCTGTTGCATCGAGCAACTCGTGCACGTTTCCGCATTCGGTGGCGGTGGCCCTACCTGCCGCGACCACCGCGACCGCACGCATCGCTGCGAATGAGTATCGTTGCTCGCAGCCCTGGAGGAGCTAGTCAAGTGGGCCAAACCGCTGTATGCGAACACCAGCATTGTCCGACTGAAAAACGATCGGCCTGGTTATTTGTTATATGATAGAATCTGTCTGTAGAGTTGCTGAGCTTTTCACGAGGTTGGTAAACGGCTTTATTGGTGGCTAACGTTTCGGCTGGATCGCCTTCTTCAGAGCCTGAAAGGGTCAGGTCAATTAGGAGTTACTCCACCAAACATCTCTTCAACCCTTACAAAATTCAATGTCAAATTTTGGAAACCTGAACAAAGGAGAGAATCCCAGTGTCGTACCTCACCACAGTCCACTGAAGGACCAAAGGAAGCCGCACAGGGCAAGCAGGGATACGGGACAGCACCTACCCCAGAGGCCGTATTTATGAAGCGGTGGGAGCGGGAGATAAGCGACACCATCTCTCGGCTCTCTCTCCCGCCTCGCTCTCGCCTCGGTCGGTTCCCATGAGAAGCCGGCAACGTTCCCGGGAACGTTGCCGGCTTCCCATGGGAACCTAGCGAGGCGAGAGCGAGGCGGGAGAGAGAGCCGAGAGATGGTGTCGCTTATCTCCCGCTCCCACCGCTTCATAAATACGGCCTCTGGGGTAGGTGCTGTCCCGTATCCCTGCTTGCCCTGTGCGGCTTCCTTTGGTCCTTCAGTGTACTGTGGTGAGGTGCGATACCCGGATTCTCTCCTTTGTTCAGGTTTCCAAAATTTGACATTGAATTTTGTAAGGGTTGAAGAGATGTTTGGTGGAGTAACTCCTAATTGACCTGACCCTTTCAGGCTCTGAAGAAGGCGATCCAGCCGAAACGTTAGCCACCAATAAAGCCGTTTACCAACCTCGTGAAGAACTCAGCAACTCTACAGACAGATTCTACCATGCCGAGGTTCAAGGAGAGTCGAACCTGACTACTGTTATATGATATTTTTTGTCATTCAATGCTTTGTTGCGCTCAGGACTGTGGCAACTCTGGCGGCAAGGCAGTGAAGGCTTATATTTCCTGCTATTTATTTTTGTGCTGATTTTATTTGCTTATTTGTTATTTTAGTTTTACTATTGTAGGACACAGTTGGATCTATCGGTAGCAGTTGACCTGACGGCTTCCAATGGTGATCCACGAAAGAAGAGCTCGCTTCACTATATCAAAGATCCATCGAGCCCATCACCCTACGAACTGGTGATAAGGTTTGGTTTTCACTTCAGTTTCCAGGATACTCACTCAACTAACTCTCACATTATGCATATGGTAGTGTGTGCACAAAATGAAGCCTGGTCGCCAGCCTCTGTCTGTCCTAGCTAGGAACAATTCGGGATCGAGTGGAAGTTATTAGATTAGTAGTAAGTAACTGACTGGTATATTTGTAGCCGTTGGTGACTGCACAGTGAAATACATATAAAGGTCTTCCACGGTATCTCCTACAGGCAGAATTCATGCCCAATCCTGGGGTGATCGATCAACGTACTACTACTCCCTCCTTCAAACTGAATGCTTTTCAGAGCAATCGCTGATATCTGTCAGTTCTACAATAGATCTCGCCGGTACAACGCCTATGGTTTCGGCGCTATCATTCCTGGTCAACGAAAGGTCTCGCCCGTGTTCAACCTGGTATGTACGTTAGTTACAACATGTTGAATTGCCCTACGTTGGCTTGGCCGACAAATTCCGCAGCGCATATCGTTTCCCGATCTACTATCTACTGGTTCAGAGGTCGGATTCATCAACGACTTACATAACTTTAACAGAGAATTTACAGCGAGAAACTCAGATAACGCGGCTTATCGCTCACCATATCGCTTGATAAGCAGCGCTATCAGGAGACTACGGTTGTGATTTTCTCTGTTAAATTGCTGCAAGTCGTTGACAAGAATAGCGTTCGTCTTGTAGTCGAAGACAAGATCACGTAGCGCGAAAAACTGCAGGCTTTATCATTAGCATTTGTATGTGGCACTTAACGCTGCAAAAAGAAAAGGGTATTCAACGAAAAATTGGCCACTGGGTCCAGGTGACAAAGCAGCGACCTATTTGGCCAAGGGTAAAGCCCCTCGCATACTTTTGCGGAGCGATCCTAAAATTACAAAACGAGCGTATAATGAGAATTAAAAAATAAGGTTCAAATTTAAAAAAATAAGTTAAATTAAATTAAATTGGTTCCAGAATAAAAAGCGCAGATGTTGGCAATCAGCGTAGCTATGGCATGATTCTGAGTGAATGTGGACTTCAATCTTTTGTTAAATCTTTACTTTTGTGATGATGATGATGATTCTGCTGATGCTACAACGCTTTTCATTTTCGAATCTTTCGCGGAGCTCATCAGTGCAAGGACTGAATGGAATTCTGGACGCCTATCACAGTTGCGTATCGGCTGTTCGTCTCTATGGTCCGACGAATTTCGCGCCGGTCATCAAGGAAGCCGCGAGCGCATCCGCTGAAATCGGCGACGGCTCGAGATATCAGGTATGTACTGCCACCTTCCTAGGTAGCTGCTGAACTACTCAGAAATCCTTATTTCGGACGTTGTTCCCATGAAATTGCACAGACTGTGGGGATATGGTAGTCGTAGTAAGAACTTGCTAATGCTCAATACGCGGTCCCCTGCCGAGGCCTAATAAGTGGAACTGTGGCCTTAGGGTTCAGTATAAAGGGGCTGGGTGTGAGCTAAAGGGGCTAGCGGTACGGTAATGGGTTAGATAACAGTTAGCTCAGGACTCCCTTTTGGGGTCTAAGCCTCGCATCTAAGTCGTCCAATAGGGATAAATCTGATAAATTGTGATGTATGATGTACCATGGAGATAAAAAAAATTGATGAAACGATTGTGTTGGTTGATTCTCCGGTTAATATCCTCAGCAACTGGATATTACAACACTTCAAATGTTTTCTGTTTTTTTCAATATCGAGCAGCTTGGAGTAATCACTTATAGGATTCTAAAATACTTAATATGTAGTTGGTTTCAACCATCAGAAAAATAGGGTCGTGGCCCACGTTTATACGCGGTCGTATAGTGTCATTCGATTGCAACTATGTACTTACAAGGGAACTGTCTGAACGGTACGCCGGAACGGCAAGAACGAGTACTGTGGGGAGAATCCCCGCCCTCCAAATTGTAACAGAACATGTTTTGTTTCTGCCGAATCCTTGAGGCAAACGAGAACGAGGGTGTAATGGTTAAGGGCCCGCAGGGCGAGCTCTTCACGGCAGCGCAAGATCTCGGTGTCGTGGACTGGGTGGCGCAGTGTTAGACGGCACGCCTCATGTTCGTGAGGTCTAGGGTTCGGTTCCCATGCTACGTCGCGTTTTTGCACTTTTACTATAGTATCGGATTTCCATACAGATTTCCATATCTGAACTTGTTTTTGGAGTTTACTACGGTGAGATGTTTTCATTACTTATTATTTGTCGACATCTCGTATTTCGCCAGCAATGTCCGAAATATGCCAAATGCGATTACATATGAAATATTTATGAAATAGCTTCACCACCCATGATACACAGGCACAAAGTGCATGAAACACTAAAATAGTAAGACTGATCACAGTAGCGGCAACGTATGAAGGCTACAGTTTCTCCACATCCTGGTTCATCACATGGGCCGAGGTCTTCCGGGAATGCCATTCCACTTGGGTTTTCGAAGCAACCAAGATGTTGGTGATGATGAGGTTGGTGGTAATGCTTCATTTTCATTTTTTCAAAGAAATCTAAAGCAGTGGCTAGTACTTTCTCTGGTGCGAGATTGCTTCACAGTTCCTGCCCAGTGGTACCCCGCTGCAACCCAAGCCTGGAATCGCGATACAGTCCACTTTCCCCAGTTCTCAAACTTGTATAGTGTAACAATTCTAGTATAGAATATTTCTTCTTTTCCTCCGAAGCAATCTGCCCTACCGAAAACGTGATAGTGCCTTCACTGGTTAGTGGTGTCGTGACTCCGGCACATTCCTCTTCTGGTTGAAACTCTTGGTCCTCTTCTTCCACTACCTCCAACTTCTCCACTTCGTCGATTTCCAGCTGTCGCAGTTCGAAATCCTGTAAGATACTTGCTATCCTTTCCGCCAGCTTCGCCTCTCGAAGGGACAGCATCCAGTGGAGATCCGCACTTCAGTGTCAGTAGGTGAATGACCACTCGAGGGTTAGCAGACAAAAGCATGGGAACAACTTATTGGAGTAAAAGTTTCATACAAAATCGCATTTGGCATACCTCGGACATTGCTGGCGAATTACGAGATGTCGACAAATAACAAGTAGAAAAAACATCTTATCGTAGCAAACTCCAAAAACAAGTTCAGATATGGAAATCTCTATGGAAATACGATACTATGGTTAAAGTGCAAAAACGCGACGTAGCATGGGAACGGAACCCTAAACCTCACGAACATGAGGCGTGCCCTCTACCACTGCGCCACCCAGTCCACGACACTCTTGCGCTGTCGTGAAGAGCTCGCTCTGCGGACCCTTAACCATTACACCCTTGTACTCCTTTGCCTCAAGGATTCGGCAAAAACAAAACATGTTCTGCTACTATTTGGAGAACGGGGATTCTCCTTATAGTACTCGTTCTTGCCGTTCCGGCGTACCGTTCAGACAGTTCCCTTGTTAGCGAAGAACTCTTGGCACTCTGCGGGCTGTTTCAGATACTCCTCATTATCACCGACGGGGCCGTCTGCGACGTTTCTGGCACAAAGAGAGCCATTATAGAGGTGAATTAAATGGAAAAGCTGTTATCGTCCGGTTCATTTGTCCTCGGTATATTCCTTTTCCAGGCCTCGTATTTCCCTATATCCATAATCATAATCGGTGTTGGCAGCGAGGATTTCAGCAGCATGAAAGAGCTCACCCCGGATGATGCTCTCCTGACGTTCGATGGTGGAACGGCTAATAGGGATATTGTGCAGGTCAAATAGCCATTCTGTTGTATTTCTTTTTCAAAAACTGACAGCTTCCCCTATCTTTTCACGGCTTCTTATCCCGAACAAGTTACACTTTGATGACATCTTCCCGCTTCACTGATGAGCAATAAGGTGTAAGGTACACCAAAATTTTCTTTAGTAAGTAGTGACAAAACGTACCTTCGTTTTCAGACAAATGCGGCTTTTTCGAGCACATGACCATGATTGTTAAACGCTTTATTACGGCTTCCGTTTTTGCGCCTCGCCTTCTTCAGAGCCTGGAAAAGTCAGAAATATTTACGATACCATCCACCTAAACACCACTCCATTCTGCAGAACACTAGTCTCAAGGAAAATAAAGGAAGAGCCAGCACCTACAAAATGGCGAGTAACCGTTCAGGTTGTTGCCGGAAAGGATCACCCACAGATGGAAGGACGAAGACGTGGTTGAATGAGTTTGCCCGGGAGACCCGATTTAAATACTTATGTAGGTCTGGTGAGGTAGAACAAAACCCACAGAGCTCCATCAATAGAGCCAGTTCTCTATTTCTTCTAGCCGACGGCTCTTGTCTGCGATCTATAGCGCTTCAAGTGTTCCGCAAGCCATTATGTTGACCTCTCGCGCTAAAATCAACACAAATACCTGTAACGTAGAGCCCGCATATCACCTAATGTCGTGCTCTCTCCAAAGACTAAGGATGTAGCCTTTTCTAAGACCATCCAGATGCTCCTTGCCATCATTCTCATTAGGGGAGACTACAAAGAACGGCCTGAAGCAAGTCCTGTCGCAAACAAGGTTTCGAACCAGCTGACTTTGAGGTGACTGGAGTGACCTCACTGACTCTCACTATATTTTGAAAATAAACACTGCGAACGCGCTTCCGTATCTCGCGCCTTCACCTCCTCTGAAATGAAGGGCACACGAAATAGATTCTCCCATGTTGTTAAACCCTCCTCACACTTTACGGCACGGCTGGGAGGGAGGGGCAGAACTCAAGCGGAACCTTGAAATGGCGCTGCTCCTCCCCAATTTTGCCGCGCCGTTCATCCAGACTACATTGTTGAAGGCGCAGAGGAACATACCAGCGAAGTACCGCACTCTTTTCCAGTCGGGACCTGCTGCCGGTACTCGTCTCGAAAGGTAAAGGCCTCCACACACTTGCGGCAACGGCGCACAATCTTTAACCACATGGCAGGGACGCAGAGCTCGACGCCGTTGGCGAGTTCTGAGGCGAGCGGCGGGCAGCGGGCAGCGGGCGGCGGCGGTGCTGCTGGAGCAGCATGATTCACATCATTATTGCCGCCGCCACTGATTTCGCGCCGATTCGGCGCCAGCGGAGAGTGTCTGCGCTCCAGCTTTTCGCGGCAGGGAGCGACCAGAGAGTGGACAGAAGGCGAGAAGGCGAATAGCAGCAGTAGGACCTGACTACAGTACCTCGCCGCTTCGTGTCTCTGTCGCTTGCCGCCGGCAAGACTGCGGGAACGGCATGACTCATCGTTTTTGCCACCCGCCGCTCGCCGCAAAAATGAGTGGGCCTTTACCAATTTATGCGGCTGCGGCGCCATTTACTTGTCTGCGCTCTAGCCGACCGTGGCAGGGGTCCAGAGTACAAACAGACACGTCCTTTGAGCTCGGCGATCGGTACCGATCAGCTAGTACCCGCAGCTAAGGGAGGTTTTAAATTTCCCGCAGCGGCAGTAGGTCCCAACTGGAAAGAGCATGGCACTGGTGCTTTCCGCCGGCATGAACGGTGCAGGAAAACTGAGGACGAGCGCCGCGACTTGAGGGCTCCGCCCAATCTTACCTCCCGCCGCCCGCTGCAACACCGCAAAAGTACGCGGAAGCCTTAACGCACTCCGATGGTTATCACGCGAACAATTCGACACCGATCGCGCGGCTGAAGCTGGGTTTAAAGCACGCGTCTGTTTCCATTCAGGATCCCTGCCAGGATCGGCTAGAGCGCAGACAGCACACTGCCGGCGACATTTACAGCGCCGCCACAGTCGCTGCCTCGCGAAATCGTAAATGAAGAGGGCGCTGACGTGGCGCGGCACCGCAAGCCGACGAACTCTGCTCCCTCGGGGCAGACATAACTCCAACGCCGCGCGAACCCCCCAGGATGTCGCGCACGGTGCGCGACGAAATTGGACAAGTTGTCGCGGTCCGAATGCTTCCAATAGAGACGGCTAGTGACGTCAGCCGCGCGGCAGCGATTACGAGAGAAAATGCCCGAACCGCGCCGCGTCTATTTCGGTGCGAGAAAATGCCCGCAACCAGGGGAGAAAATGCCCGCAGCCAGGAGAGAAAATGTCCACAGCCAGGGGAGAAAATATCTGTGGCCACTGAACGGTTTTCGATAGGGTCCACTACAACAACCACTACAACAAAACACATGGCAATCACGTGGACAGGGATACGGTATTTTCTCATGCCGTCGAGGAAAGGGAATGAGAAATCGTGGGCGTGGCAACTGAAACTGTGGCACCATCACTTGGATTCCCTAGCAGACTTGATGGCCTTACCGTGATAGAGAAGCTTTGGAGAATATGATGAAAGATTCTCGTTACACAGTTAACAGGCATGCTCAACCGTTAAGTTAGTACCAACGGTGTTTTATGTGAAAAAAAACACTTGAAAACACTGAAAGGAGCGAAAGAGGCATTTTCGCCCAGATCTCAATTTCTAGCACGTAAAACTAGAAAAACGGTATCTGGTAACTTAGAATTGCTTTTCGAAGCATTGAGCTGCGAAACTATAGGCCACCTCAATTTTTGAGTTTGTTTTTAAGCCACGTGAACGCCACATGGAGTGAACAGTAAGGTACATGCACTTCAAAGTCATGAGAAGCAGAAAATGAAAAAATGGCAGAACTTACTTGGAAATTTATTTACAAATTGGCTTTTAAATTTTACTGAGGTTTTACTGAGTCTTTCTGGTGAAGTCTTCATTTTTGACCCATCATTTCCTTCTTTACTGAAACAGGATTTGAACATAGATATTTCAACACTCATTGCTTTTCAAGTGATTTTCAACTGATACACCGTTGGTATCGCAAATACTTGTTGTGCCCCTTTTTTATTAAAGTTTTTCTCAGTGTAGGATTTCTATTTTGATTCGCTTTGTTGCTGTTTTTCTGATATTTCCACATATCTGAATAAAGGATTTAAATATCTGAATGGTTAGTCGCAACATAGGTTTTACCAAAAACGTTATTAATATGACCATAACCTACGGTGTTGCACCTCGCCAAAAATCTTTCAAGACGCCTTCTCGAAATATAGTGTTTTTTGAACATGAAATTTTGCGACCAACTTCTTATTAGAGCTTTGGTACGAATGAAACGTTACGGAAATAGACCATTGTATAATAATAACGATACGTCCGGTTAAGGCTCTTCTACGGTTTTTTCCACAGTTTCGAACTTTTCTTAGTTTCCTAAGTGGTGGTTACCGCTCAAAGTTGCTTTCTTTATTACGGCGCTTTTGCTATTCACCACATGATGGTGTGCTATAGATTCTTCTGGTAGACCCGGGAATTTTCTCTCCTGATCGCGGGCATTTTCTCCCCTGGTCGCGGGCATTTTCTACCCTGGTTGCGGGCATTTTCTCCCTATTTCGGGCATTTTCTCCGCACGCAACGCGCGCTGTGAGATTCGGGCATTTTCTCCATAGACCCGTGGCAGCCGCTCTTGCTACTGGGCGCGCTAGAGCGCAAAAGCGTGTGTTGGCGACTAGACGGCATAGAAGAAGGAAAGAGACGAGATGAGGATGAGACAAGTCTGACGTTTCCTGGTAGGGAAGTGGGAGCGATTGTTTACATAGTGCAATGAGACTCAATCTATTCAAAATGAGTGAAGGGAAACGGTCAAGGGTCTGATGAGGAAAATTCGAAACAAGAACTGGGGCGAGATTACTAACTAAAGTTTCGGTAAGAGTAAGTACGAGATATTTGTAATTTTTTATTGGAGGATTAGCAAAAACATGAATACTCTACTCACATTCTCTGAAGTGATAATTGATTATCTCTACAAGAAAAAAATTATAAGGGATATGTTAACCGTAGATTTGGAAATTGTATTTATATCTCGAGCTACAGCATGAACAGAAGCGAAGTCAGAAGAGGTCGGGGAAAAGTGCGATCGAGATAGAATTTTGAATCAGTAGGTGGAGATTGATCCTATAAGGGACAAAACAAAACGAAATGGCGACCTAAGAGACCCTTCAATGTTTAAAGAGCCTTTTCCACTGGTTCTTCATCACATCTCTTCGGCGTTTCGTTTCTAGTTGAAAAGCATATTCAAGGAATATTGGCACAATTTCGTGCTCCGCGGTGAACCATGCATTGCTCCGCGGTGAACCATGCATTACCGAACGCACGTCCTTGTTTCAGCGCCGCGACGTCGCATTATGCTAGTGCGCGACATCGCGTTGGAGTTACTTCCTGGAGCCCTGCTCCCTGCCCTGGGCTTAATGATGGTACCCTTACCGCGCCGCAGAACTGTGCAAAGCGCTTCACCCTTGGCGAAATAGGTGGCCTCTTTGTCACCTTTCCCTAGTGTGCCAATTTTACGCTGGATACCCGTTTATTTTTGCAATGCTAAGGCTAATTGACACATTCAACGTGCTGATAGCAAAAGTCTTGGCTGCAGTTTTTCGCGCTACGTGATCTTGTCGTCGACTACAAGACGAACGTCGGAATGGCGGAACGGATGCTGGCCAAGTTGATATTACCGAACATAACACAGCAGCTGACCACTTACATGGAACTGAACGGTATCGTACCGATGGAGAGGGCAGGTAAATTAGTTCGGTATCAATGATGGGCGTTTTACTATCACACCACGTTATTTTTCAGACAAACCTGTCAGTAAATACGGCGAAGCATACAGTTTCGAAGTTTGGTAGGAGTCGCTTGTAGACGATGACGCACAGTGCTCCGTTACGATTATGGTATCACCAGACGAACGTTCCTTCTCTAATTAATGCTCGTACTGTTAACCGCTTTGCTGTTGATCTCAAGGAACAAAGAAACACGATGTGTAATGGAATAAGCTGGTAAGATGCTGGTGCTGTTGACTAGTTACGAGATGACTTTAAAACTCAGTTAAATTCGTTTTATTGCTGAATGTGAGTATAAACCGTCTCCTGATCACCTTGATGAATTACCAGTAAACTAAACTAAATACCAACTTGCACAGTAAGATAACATAATCAAAGGCGATCAAATAAAACACTCCCACTTAACAGCAGAAACAAATCTGGACTTTTCTGGACATTATTTATACCATTTTCACAGGCTCAACGCTTTTGAAATCAACTTGAACATCTTCTGAATCGAAAAGAGCTCCTTGCGCATTGAACTAGACCTTCTGAAAAGGTTAGCATAATTTTTTTTCAAGGAAGAATTTAGTATAACTTTCTTTGAAGTTTTAATTCTTATATTCAATAGGTGAACACATTGTTTGAAATTTTGTAAAAGTTTTATTTTTTGGGGAAAAATAATGGTTTAAAGCACGTTTTAGAGAACAGAAAGGCGGGCATTTTTAGTTCAAAAAAAGAGATTACACCATATCCTCGTCTAGTGCGTCGCTATTTTTATACCATTGAATATAAAACTTCTGTTGGCATACAATAAAAACAATTGTAAAGAACGCGCATATCCTCATCATGCAGCATTTACACTATAAATATAAAAAAATAAAAAAATAATAAATATACATAAAAGAAAATAAATAAATAAGATGAAAAATTGTGAGAGACTTTTCGAGTTCATGGCTCGATATCGCCTTTTAATGCACTGGATGATTGCAGCATTGTTGCGCTTAAACTAGCCAACGGTGAACTAAAAAAATTCAAAGAAAGTCCTATCAAATCTTCCTTTTCAAAAAAACTAAACTTCTGGATAGTCTGTAGTTTATCCCGCTCATTCCTATCTGGAACTTTTTCAGAAGACGATTTCGAAAGCATCATATTTGTTTAGAAGAATGTTCGATTTGACGTGAAAAGTGTAGGTCAATTTGATGAGAATGAGTGTCCAACGGGTACCCCGAGCAGAGCCTGACTAAAGGTCATCGAACACTGGCAATAGCAGCGAGACATCAGAGCGACAACAAAATTCCTTTTAAGGTGCCTTTTGTCTCGGATGATTTTAGTACCGAAGTGCGAAACTGCATTCGCAAAGCTGGTCTTGATAGCATGGTCCGCATGATCGAGGTTCCGCCGGCCAACCTCAAGGCACGTCTCGTCAGGAATCGACTATACGATTCCAGCTGTAAGACCAGCCAGTGTATTATCTGCCCATTCGGTAAGGAGGGAGACTGCATGGTCTCAGGTGTGGTATACCTTATAAAATGCATGGGTTGCAACGGCGAGTACATTGGCGAGACGGGTAGACTCCTTGGGGAGCGCGTTAAAGAGCATTAGGGCATGCCTCGTAGGTGTGATATCTCCGGTCCGTTGAGTGAGCACAGGCTACGATGTCACAATGGCACGGCGGTGACGATATTGGCACGCGATATCGGCGCGCAAAACACTAGAAGCGCTGTGGATTGCCGCTAGAAACCCCACGATGAACAGGAAGGTGGAACGCGTAGCGGTGATACAGGAGCTGGCTCCGTACGTTGACCGTTGCGATCCCGAACCAGAGGACAGTCTGCCAGAGGCTCGCTAGGAGAGTGAACCGAAGGTGACCTCATCTCCTCATGTGTCGCCTTAAAAGGGGTACTGTTCGCCCATCTGCACTGGACTGTTTGTTTTACCTCTTCGTATTTCGTCTCCCTCTCCTAACAGCTTCTGATTCACCGCTGTGGTCTGAAATGGCTCTTGTACGGATGGTTTTTCAAACTCAACTTGACTCTTCCAGGCTCAGAAGAAGGCGGTTACGCCGAAACGTTAGCCGGAATAAGGGATCTGTACTAATCTTGGTTCGTCAGCTACATCACTTGGGTATTCATACTAATTATAAGCTCAGGTTTCAGGACGTCGAATATGGAAATTAAATTTGATTTTCAAAATAATATGCGAAAAACATTTCCTGTTTCACTTCCCAGTTAAAAGATTTCCCTGCGGGCCTACTCTTCGGTACCGCTGTTGTATGAAGACAGAAACTCCACATCACAGCAATTTTCGATTGTGTCGCCCGTCTTGCCACGTGGGACTTCACAGATTTATTGGTAGCAGAACACATGAGCAAATGTAATCCGGATGTAGATGAGAATAAGTGACTCTACTCTTCAGCCAGCTATATATACTCTTTAGGGATGTGGTGCTCGTGAGAAAGTTGGCATAGGTAATGGTGAAGTGGGACAGGCATAAGAAACGAGAGGTGCGCTTTAGATGAGAATTCCCATGCATTTCTTGGGAAGAGGCAAGATATAAGTGACCCAGACAGAAAAGGAGTGGAAAGGCAGGATTCAAAAATATTTCAAATAGTAGAATAGAGCTATCCCGGAGCCTCATACGTAATTAGATATAGATGGCACAATTGAGCCTCTTCCGATATTCTTTATTGGCAGGCTTTCACTGCTTAGCAGCTTCCTCAGGCCTTTAATAACATCACATATAGTAAATACCATCAAA
Organism: Heligmosomoides polygyrus bakeri; assembly: GCA_947359475.1. Taxonomy (NCBI): domain Eukaryota; kingdom Metazoa; phylum Nematoda; class Chromadorea; order Rhabditida; family Heligmosomidae; genus Heligmosomoides; species Heligmosomoides polygyrus. Next base: position 112,171,967 of record OX375865.1, read on the forward strand.
ACAGAGAATAATAACGGTAAGCACTAACCAAGTGGGTCTCGCTAAAAGAGTCTCACCACAGCGATGCTCTTTACAACAAAAGTTACTGTAAACAACACTTCCGCTGATCTTCTTAATCACTGCATAATAAGCCTCAGCGCATCGGTTTGTTCATCCCTACTGTTAGTTTCGGAGTTCAGCCTCTTTACTGCAAGGACCTCGAACAGTTTCCTTTCTAGCGGGGTTATCAATGAGCGGTGTAATACGTTAACTTTAATTGCAGGAGGGTCTTCAGGTAAGGTAAGGTAAATAAGAAACCCCGCTTCTTACCCTCCTAAGAACAGCTTTTCGCGGCACCGCACCTCCACCACACTCATGAAGACTCCTGCAATTATCACCGCTTACTGATAACCCCGCTAGAAAGGAAACTGTTCTAGCGGGGTTATCAATGAGCGGTGTAATTCGTTAACTGTAATTGCAGGAGGGTCTTCAGGTAAGGTAAGGTAGGTAAGAAACCCCACTTCTTACCCTACGAACAGCTTTTCGCAACACCGCACCGTGCACCACACTTATGAAGACCCTTCTGCAATTAACACCGGTCACTGATAACCCCGATAGAAAGAAAACTGTTCAAGACCCTTGCAATAAAGAGGCTGAACTCCGAAATTAACAGTAGGGATAAACAGATCGATGCGCTGACACTTATTATGTAGTGATTAAGAAGATCAGCGGAAGTGTTGTTCACAGCAACTTTATTTGTAATTTGAGCATCGCTGTGGTGAGGCTCTGTTAGCGAGACCCTCTGCTTGGTTAGTATTAACCGTTATTATTCTATGGTTTGATGGTATTTACTATATGTGATGTTATTAAAGGCCGGAGGAAGCTGCTAAGCGGTAAAAGCTTGTCAATAAAGAATATCGGAAGTCTCGATTGTGCCATCTATATCTAATTACATTTCAAATACTTCAAATTACTGTTGAGGCAAGGCTTCGAAGAAACGAAGTAATGAAGAAGTCACTATAAACCTTGCTGCTGCAGTAGCGGAGTGACATCAATGCGTAGACTGGACTGTTTTCGGCTGCATCCTTACCAAAATTTAAAGGTTTTGGTGGTTCATTAAATAGACTTTTGATTCATACATAGTTAAATACAACTACTCTACAACCATCGATTTGGCTGTTTCCCACGGTGGCTTGCTGATGAGGCGCTTCGAAGGACCTTAGGCATGGGAAAATGGCTGACGTCAGCAGTCGATCGCTGCAAGCTCTGCCCTTCCGGCTCTGCCAATCGACATCGATCGTCTCTGCGATTCGGCGGCGAAGTTAGCAGCCCTCTCGTCTACACTCCCATCCTTCCGAATGGCCAGCGTGGGGCCGCGGCTCTGCATGATAACGGTGAAGTGGTAGAGACATGAGAAACGAGAAATGCACTTTGGATGAAAATTCCCACGCTTGTCATTGGAAAAAGACAAGGTATAAGAGACCTAGATAGAAAAGGAGCGGGAGGTTAGAATTCAAATACATTTCAACTACTTCAAATTACTGTTGAGGCAAGGCTTCAAAGAAATGGAGTAGTGACGAAGTCACTATAAATTTTGCTGCTACAGCAACGGAATGCTTACAATGCGTAGACTGGGCTGCTTTCGGCTGCATCATTTCCAAAATGTAGAGGTTTTGGTGGTTCATTAAATAGACTTTTGTTTCATACATAGTTATTTACAACTAATCTACAACCATTGGTTTGGCTGTCTCCCACGGTGGCTTTCCGATGAGACGCTTCGACCAGCCTGTTGGCATGGGAAAATGGCTGACGTCAGCAGTCGATCGGCACAAGCTTCACCCTTTAAATACTACCAGTTGGTATCGATCGTCTCTGCGTACCGGCGGCGAAGTTGACCGCTCTCTCGTCTACACTCCCATCCTGCTGGATGGTCATCGAGACCCGGTTTCGCATTACGTTGACACTGCTACAGGGTAGCAGCACCAAGCATGGGGTCTAATGAGCTCTGCGCTCTTCCACACGCTCTCAGAGAAATCCGTTCAATACGACCGAGAAGGAATACTAGCCTTAGGCCCATTTATACTTCCGTCTCAACGTCGACGCCATCCAACCGGAGTGAATCGCGCTAACCCGCGACATACTGCGCCGCCCCCGAAATCGGTGCGATGCGATTGATCGCGGTGGATTGGGGCACGAGTATTGCTGCTTCAGCTGTCCTTCGAAGAGGACGCGTGAACGTGTGCATAGTTACGTGTGTCCAATTGTGCATAATCGCTAGACACCGTCGCCGGCTGTTTGGATTGCTCATCGTCGTCTGAAGCAGCGTGACGCGATAGGACCCACCACTCAGTTCGAAAGAGTCAACATTTTAAACATTTACTGGGCGTTTTCCACTTCATCGGATCTTCATTCGATGCTAATTCCAAATATCGGATTTATTTTTCAAAGCACCCAATTTGAAGAGCGCTATCAAAAAGCGGCGGAAAAGGCGTTCTTTGCGTTTTTCCACCCAAAGACCAAAATATACTGCCGTTATTGCACATCTGTTACCAGAGCTCAAGGGTAAAGCTGCGCATTCATTGACTATCAACTCCAACAAGTAGTTGACGTCCTAAAGACGTTACTTCACTTGCAAAATCGTTTAAAAATCGCTCGAAAATAAATAATTTATTCGCTAAAACAGGACACTCTGCTGTCAACGTATAAAAATATTCACACCAATACAGCTAGCCGTTAGTGGACAACATCACAATCGCCTCTCCTTCACACGTGCTTCTCTTGAGCTTATGTATATACAACACGTAAGTAGGTGTGAAGGGCTAACTGATAAGGCAAACGGTAACGAATATGGTAGTAGAATCAGTCAAAAGCGGAGGGTTATTGGCTATTAGCAACAGGAAGATGGAGGGGATAAGGTTAAAGAACTGGCTAACTCTCCCCTAAAACGTGACGGAATGACAGACGAGAATAAGGGTCCCTCAGCTGTACGAAAAATCAATAAATCGATATTCAATAGCCGCAACTTGGTTTTAATGGGTTTGCAGCTTCTGGCTATAGGCATCCCCGCTCATTCGTCCGCTACCTTCGATGGTCCCACTCCAACGCCCAGGAACCGGAACAGCGCTAGGGTGAGTTCGAGCCCGAAGAAACACGCTGCGTTGGCAGGGAAAGCACGAAGCATGACCGGTGTGAAGCCCTGAAAATAAAAATAAATAAATAAAAATAATGATAAAAGAAGTCTCCAGCTTCTCTCATCAAAATAGCCATGCAAAATGGCTATGTATCGTCACGGTATCAGCGCAGAGCTCGTGCTAACCGCAGACGAAATGGACCGCGTGATAACAGGATACCCTTATGTATACCTTTCATATCTGATAAAGTCTCTGCTGCAATTCAAAGGAGCATAGTTCAAGCCCAGTTGCAAAACGATGCCGTTTTAGTCAACATTCCAAACGACAATATTGAACACCAACTGGTCAGGAATAGGCTCTACGAAAACCAGTGCTTATCAGAAAGTTGTGTTACATGTCCATACGGCAAGGTCGGAGATTGTTCCCGGGAGAGAGCAGTCTGTCAGATTAAGTGCCAAGCATGTAACTCCACATATATAGGGGCAACGGGAAGAAAACCAGCCATTCGAGTTAGAGAACACCTGGCTAGTAAACAACGTGGTAACATCAGAACACCTCTCGGAAAGCACAGAGCTGTGCAGCATAACGGTAACGACTTTGAGATAAAGTGCAAGGTGTTGGCGGTAGAAACAGAAATATCGGCAAGGAAGGCATTAGAAGCGTTCTGGATTTTTGCAAGAAATCCTGGCATGAACGACCGCCAGGAACGCCCTCAATTACAAATGATTTTCTGCCGTTTGTGCCAAAATGCGAGCTGTAGAATGGAAGGGCGCATGTGCAGGTCGTTATCTTTATGTGTGACTTTATTTAGACTTACTGTGCGGTGCTACATAGTAAGTCTCATTCGCCCGGTCGTACTAACAGAGAGCTGCGAAAGCACTCCATAGGTGGATCAAACGTGAGTTTATCCCTCTTTGAATGGGTTTTCAGGGGTGATTTCTCTAAGGAAGCGAAACCGCTAGAGTGGGGATAGCGTTTGGTGGGGTAAATCGCTTATCTAATAGTTGCACCACGTTCAGGCCTCTGAAGAAGACGGGAGCGTCGAAACGTTAGGCCTGGCAAATAAAGATCCACCGTAACAACCTCGAGCGGCACAAGCAAAAATATTGACAACAATGATAAAAGAAATAAATGAATGTAAATGATAAATAAAACAGGAGCGAAAACGAAGTCGAACAAAAAATAAAAACAAATAAATACATGTAATTAAAATAAAACGGGAATGAAAACGAAGTCGAAGAAAAACAAAATAAATAAAATACCAAAATAAAAACAAATAAATACATGTAAATAAAGTAAAACAGGAATGAAAATGAAATCGAATAAAAACAAAAAACAAAACAAAAGTAAAATAAAACTATTAAATAAAATATAATGATTGAAATAATAAACAACGACAAAACGAAAGATGGAAATAAACAAAATAAATAGAAATAAAGTAAAACAAATGAAAAATAAAATGTAATAAAAATGAACAAAGCAAAAATTGAATTAAAAAATTAAATTAAATGAGTAAATTGGTATAGTAAATACAGTAAATGTAGTAAATAAATATGATTAGTAAATAACGTAAACAAAAAATAGAACAAAAGCAAAAATAGCAAAACAAATATAAAATAAGTAAATAAAACAGTAAATGTAGCACACTATTTTAAAAAATATAATAAATGAAAACAATGAAAAACAATGAAACAAAATATGGTAATCAATGAAATAGACAGATATAAAAATTCATTAAAATAAAATATTAGGTTGTCCCATAAGTCCCCGCGGTTTTTTCAACGATTCACTGCAGATTTCGCCGGCGGTCTCTTGCATAGCGCTGCATAGCTTTCGAAAGAGAACGATTTGCTCTATCAGAAAATGTATTGCATTTCTTTTTTCATCACGAAATTTGTCAATTTTTAGGTCGTTGAAGTGAAAAGTGAAAAAGTAGCCATTTGCGCACTTGTTCTCTCCGCTTAGGTTTGTAATTTTTTGCGCAGTTTTTTATAGCACTTGGAAGACAATGTTCTGTACTACAAGAATATGTGTTGGTCCTATTTTTTCACTTGCCCTTTATTGATTTTTAGTCCATCAAATTGGGAATTCCGACTTTCCGGTCCGAATTTTTACCAAAACTCCGGTTCTGTGGTTGGACTTTTTTGCTTGGTGTTATATGTCGTTTGGAAGAGGATGTCTTGCTCAGTAAGAATTTGTGTCGCTTTTATTGGATCACGCTGATTTCTGTCGAAAATCAACAACTGAAGAAGGAGAAGGAGTTGTTGGTGAAGACGATTTTCCTCTTTTTGGCGTTTTGTTGGTATTCAATAGAAATCAATAAACGCGACACACGTTCTTATAGAGCAAGACATTCTCTTTCGAATGGCATATAACACCAACCCAAAAAGTCCAATCACAGAGCAAGAGCTGTCGGCAAAAATAACCATCCTCCTCCGGACGTCCCAATTTGATGATCTAAAAATCAATAAAGGACAAATGAGCAAATAGCACTAACACATATTCTTTTATAGTACAGAGCATTGTCTTCCAAGTGCTATAAAAAACTGCGCAAAAAATTACAAACGTAAGCGGAGAGAACAAGTGCGCAAATGGCTACTTTTCACTTTTCACTTTTTCACTTTAACGACCTTAAAAATTGACAAAATTCAGAGTGAAAAAGAAATGCAATGCATGTTCTGAGAGAGCAAATCATTCTCTTTCGAAACCTATGCAGCGCTATGCGAGAGACCGCCGGCGAAATCTGCAGTGAATCGTTGAAAAAAAAACGGCGGGGACTTATGGGACAACCTAATCAATTGAATTAATAGAAATAAAACAATCAAAATAAGAAAATATGTAAGCAGAATAAACAATATGATAATAGAAAGAAACAAATAAAACGAAAATAAAATAAAATGTGATAAATAGATATAGTAAATAAAGTAAATAAAAGAAAGTAAATAAGGTATATAATAAAATGGAATAGTATAAACAAAACGAATATAAGACAAAATGCTAGTAAACAAAAAATGAAATAGGAATAAAAATTGTGAAATTAAATAATAATACATCTATTAGTGTTAAAATATAAAAATATGAAAAATAATAAAATTAAATAATAGTAAATAGTAATCAAAATAATAATTTTTAAAAATATAAAAATATATAATTAAAATAATTTTAATTATAAATTACAAAATATTCATTTATAAGTGAATTGTTTATCTACGTCGCTCTCCACTTACAAAATAAGTAAATAAATAAAATATGATAAAAATAATAAAAGCCGATAAAACAAGAATTAGGAATAAATAAAGTAAACATAGTAATAGAAATTTTTTCAAAAGTAAACTAAAAAGAAATAAACTGAACAAAGCGCTATTTAATCGAATAAAAGAAGTAATAAATAGTGAGCGATAATAATAATCAAAAAATATTTAATTGTATGAGTAATAATTAATAGAAACAAGCATAAAATAATAAATATAAATACGAATTTTTAAGACAGAACAACGTATGGCACAAAGCTTAAAGCATCCCTGTGCTTGAAATAGATATCGATTTTTTACCCAATATCTACGATTTATAGTTTGCAGCGACAAGTGCTACAACCACCGCAATGGCGGCACGCGACAAGCATGCAAGTTGTACCGCCCATAATTCCAAAATTATCCCAAAAAATTGATTTTTAATGAAAAAATTAGCTGTACCTTGAATAAAGCTCTCGGTCCTTCCTCTCGCATCACTTCCCTGAACACGCCTCGAATGCCGTCTGGATACTTGCCTTCAGGAGCGGTTTGAAGACGTGACTTCAGCACATCGGCCGGAATGCACACCGACCTACAATAAACCAATCAAATACTTCTTTTGTATGCAAAACAGCACTTGTCGTTAATGTGGCCTACATGTGAAAGGGAAACACGCAAGCTAATTGCAGCCAAGAGTGGTACCAGATTAACATGTACCAGCCAAGCAGGGTTCGAACTGCATATACACTCTGCTTGGCACGCTAGCTCGACGTGGCCAGATTGAACTGGTCCGGCCCGCCTCCCTATGTAGGCCATATTAACGACTAGTGCAGCAAAACGCTTTAAAAACATGTTTAATTACTTTATAAGGCCATCTTTATCAAGCTGCTATCACTGGGATGGCATCGAAGGATGTTGGGGCCACCTACAAAGAAATTTTCTGTTCTCGAGGTGCCCTTTAAGTACGGGGGACCACGTCGAATCTCATTCATAATTTGTGAAAGAAAGTACCCCCCGCCCCCGTTCAGCGCCGGTAGGACCAACTGTCCAAACGGATATTGCCCAGTAACCGTAAAAGAGGCGGGGTTTCAACTACCCAGCCTTTCTTACTCTGTATAAGCCCCGCCTTTAGCTCCGCCCATCAGGGAAGAAGGCTGCTCAAGCTGGAAGAAAGACTAAAATTTGAATGGAAAACGCTGGAAAAAAATAATGTAGAACAATGAAATTAAGACTTCCGCACCAATTCGCTATTCCAGCAAGGCCACCGGCCAATAGCGTAGCACCGGGCGACAGGGTGCGTTGTGCACCTTCACCGGAGAACTTCTTCTTGAGAAACTCGTAGACGGAGAGGTACGCCGCACTGGCGGGAATATCTGGAACACTAATACGTTCAGCTATAAGATAAAAAATCCGACATTCCGCATCGAATGCCCGCAATTCGTAACAGGTCACCCAATGGGCAGGGTCCAAGCCACGCCCACTGGACAAAACGTAGTTCCTAGCCATGATTCTAATCCTCGAGCTTGATCAGTAGCCTAATTTTGGCATTTCTGCTAAGAATATTTTTGAAAAACAGTCCGCGAACCTCGAAGAAGAGTGGCACCAGTTCCTCTGTAGATACTGGTCAGTCCACCCTGCTTGTACAGCTTCTTCACCACATCCAGTGGACCGTGGTAATGCACACCAGACGGTGCATGTCCGCCGGATTGCACCTGAAATCACGTCTATAACCACCAGGACACGTTCAACAACACACGGCGCCGCCCACTGTCTTGTTTAAAATACCGCTGAACTACCGGTGAAGAGTAGGTCACCGGTGGACGAAAACCCGGTCACCTGTCGGCGAATTTCGTGCGGCGACCTTCGACTTTACCAATGATTCACCCCTAATTCACCGGCAGGCATTCTCTGATTTTTCCCTCCCTACCACGAGATAGCTCCGCTTCATCGTCCTACACCAGCGATTAAACAGATTGCAGGTTCTATTCCCCACAAAGAGAGGTAAACCTCATCCGACCATGAGTAGACATCACATCGATCCCAGAAAGGAAACAGTGTCGTCTCTATAGGCTAGATCTGTGTCTCCTAGACCTCAGATGAAGTGAAATGTATGGCGCGCTCCAAAATAGCACGATACCTCCACCCATGAGAAGGCACTTTGTAAAAATAAGCTTTTAAAAACACTAAGATCGATTTCATACCGGAAAAAGTACCGCCCACTTCCATAAGCCCCGCCCAGTGAAACAGATAAATATGTTCGGCGCTTTAAACTCGTATTCACAAGCATGAAGGTGTTCAGAATCTTCTTCATACCAACAACAATAGATCTTGCAAATCCCGCCCACTTCCATAAGCCCCGATGGATGGAAATCAGATGGAAATTTTTGGCGCTTTAACAACTTGGTGAGAATTTCGTGCTTATACCATTTTCACGTCAAACTGGACACTCTTCCACGAAAGTTTGAAGCCCCTAAGCATCTTCCAAAGCAAAAACCGGCTTTCTCCGCATCAAAATAGACTCTCTGACACATGGAATATTTTTTGTTTAAGGAAAATTTAGTCTAACATTTTTTTGTAATTTTTTAAAAACCATTTGCTCCAATAAGTGAACGCGCAGCTGGAAATTTTACTAACATCTTATATTTTTAGAAGAAATCAGCGATTTAAATTTGCCCTTAAAACGCAGCAGTGCGAAAGAAAAAAGGAGAGGTGGCCGCGCCATGCACTCGACTTGACTGTCGCAAGTTCTATTCGATTAATAGGGTAAATGTTGCTTACTTGATGTATTGTTTACATCTGTGTTACTGCACGTAAACAGAATTTTTGCTACCAATCATAACGGAAACTGCAACGTTCAAGTCCAGTGCTTAGCAAGATCTCTTCTTCTACAGCGTTACTTCGTTTTAAAATCAAGTTTAACTCATAATCATTTTTCAGTGTATTCACATATTGGGCTAGGTGAATTCGAAAATTTTAAAGAAAATCATTGAAAATTTTCTTTAAACAAAAGACTATTCTAAACTTTTTGGACCGTCTCTAGTTTAATGTGGAAGAGGCCCTTTTTGAATTGGAAGATGTCAGTTTGATTTCAGAAGGGTTAGGCTTGCTTAGAAGAGTTTCAAATTTGATTCGAAAAGTGCCTAATTAATTTGAGGTGAAAATGGTATATGGCCGCTATTCAATATTTTGCGGATGCGCCATGCATTCTACTTCCATCTGACTTTGTGGGCGCACCTTGAATCAATGACGCCTGACACTTAAAAGAGGCACCCTCAAGTCTGGCACCATTTCACCGTGAAAAATCTGGCAGAAATGACTGCGAACCCCAAACTCAAAGCTCAAAACTCTTCCCGAACCAGAACCCACCTGTAGAAGGCATTTGATGCGCTCTCCGGGCACCATGACGATCGTCGTGAACACACCGGCCAACGCGCCACTGTTCACGTTCTGCAGAAACGTCATCTCCTGGTCTGAAACGTGGGAACTTTCAAAAAATCACTGAAAATAATAGAATTCATTATAAAAAAATGAAACACACCGGGGTGAGTGGTCTGTAGATGTCTACCGACGGCACATCCAGCGAAGAACACCGCAAACAGCGGACTGACGCCGGCTAGTGGGGCGGCCATACCCTGAACAAAGCGAAATCTGCTAATACAGCCGACTTAATGCGTCACTGCGTCTGTCGGTGAGTCCGTAACCACGGAATTGACCGCCACCGCAACACGTAATACATTAACCGATCGATGATATCGAATAAAAATCGATATTTTGGAACGTTTTTGGATCGATACTGTTTGCGTGCTATCGAGGTCGCTCTGCGGCGGTCTGATTCGCGCCAACCGATCGATATTGGTCGATATTGTCTGGCCCCTTCAAGCTAATTCCAGCGCGGCCACTAAAATTGATATCATCGATCGATTATTGATCGATTTATAAATTTTTGTCATGTTCCTATGGAGTTCGACAGCGGTGGCCATCGTTTTTTAGTCAAAACCGTTCCAAAGTCCTTGCTGTAATCAATATTATCGATCGATATCGATCCGTAGGTTCCATTCACTTGTTGAAAGCTCTTCCAAAGACGAACGGACTCATGTCAACAAATATTTGACGTTAAATTTACATTCAAAGGAGCTATCGAGATGGATAATCGATGAAAACTGCGGATCGATAAATCAATAGAGGACTGCCCTAGAAGTCGATAGCGACCGATCGATATTACTTGGCAATCAATTTCGCCTATCTGCACTCGCGTCATTCCCCTTTTAAAACTCGCTCCTCAAACCAATGAAAAAGTGATGGTATGCGCGGATACACAATTGTGATGCTGATAGATTGGCTTGCCAAGGAAAATCGATCAAAATCGGTATTTTCCTTGTACGCACGTACGGACGCATGGACTGGTCATCGTGATTTTCATCGATTATCTATATCGATCGATCCTTTGAATGTAAATTTTACCTCAAAGATTTGTTGAGTCGGTTCGCCTTTGGAAGAGCTCTCAGCAAGTAAACAGAATTTACGATCGATATATATACGATCGAATATCGATCGATAATATTGATTACATTTACAGCGAGGACTTTGAAACGGATTTGATAAAAAACGACGGCCACCGCTGTCAACTCTATAAGAATTGAACAACGATACGATACATCGATCAATAATCGATCGATGAGATCGATGTTAGTGGCCGCGCTGAACTGCTGAACTTATGTTAAAGGAGCTAGACAATATGGACCAGTATCGATCGGTTGGCACAAATCTGACGACTGCGGAACGAGCTCCAAAGCACGAAGAGTGTATCGATCCAAGAAGTCCACAATATGGATTCTGAGCGGGCAAAACTACAAAATATTGGAAAATCGATAAATCAATAAAGTATTGCTTCAGAAGTCGATAGCGAACGATCGATATTGCTTGGCAGATAAATTTCGTATATCTGCTGTGAGGACGGCCACCATATTCAAATCCTCCTTCAAAATTCGCTCCTCAAATCAGAGAAAACCTGACGGTTCTAGTCGATAATGACTGACCGATCGATACCAGTCTATCAATCAATATTATTTGTTTGTTGTAAAGTCTGTTCTCTGACTAACGCGGAGATGTGCCATCCACTTCAAGCTAATACCCTTGAGCATAGAAACCAACAACGCCGTTTGAGTAGTGCATGAGCGGCCATTAATCTCGCACGGACGGACGCACACATGGACGACCGGACGACTCAATTTTAACCGCCTAAGCGTAAATTTAGTTAGGAAAACGCTGTGATTCAACTGCTGTTGAGCTAACTCTTGCCTACGTCCACCTTCCAACACCACTTGTAGCTAGAATATGCTAGATGCATGGCGAATCCTAGCAGGAAGCGCTGGATAGGGTACTCGGTGAAGTGTCATTGGTGCGTTGGACTCTTGAGCTCCAGAAAACGTCTCGACTCACCTTGTAGAGCGCGAAGAAGCCCTCCTTGGCGATCGTCCGCTTCACACAGTCCAACGGACCCGAGTACAGCGGCAACTCGCCGGGCTTTGGTCGCGGCATCGTTTGAATCCGCACCTGAAGTGAAGCATGAATTCTCTTAAATGACCATTTTCTTTTCGATGATATCGTGGGCAAAACAAAATCGTCAACGTCGCTTGAGACGTGAACGAGCGGCCATTAATTTTGCGTGGACGCACATATGGACAAACGGACGATGATACCTCGGCTCTCCTTACTAAACCCAGCGGGTTTCCGAACCAAACCACGAGGAAAAGCCCCATTTTTCCAAAAGTCGATCGAAACCACACCTTCACCGTGTCGAACGGATGGCCGACGATCACCGTACACGAGCCGCCAACTCCGCCGGCGATGAAGTTCAGCAGCACGTCGGACATCTCGGCGAGGTGGACTGAGATAGGATTTTTGAGGTTTTGCGAGGAAAAGGCCAGAAATATGCTTCATTACAGCGACGATAACGACAGCGGCTTAGAAAGGAGAAATTTCATTGAAAAAAGATAGGAAAATGATGGAAAAAATACCGAGGCTCCAGTGAAGTAAAATAAAACACGTCGTAAGGATAAAATGGCTTTGAGGTCGACTAAGCCCTAGCTTATAGTTGCGCCGCCGCGCGACGCGGCGCCATAGTAGGAATAGATATCGATCAGCCGCGCGAAAAGTCGATATCTATGGCGATTGTCGTTACGCGCCGCGCGGCGGTGGAAGTGTAAACTAGGGCTAACGCGATCGCGGAGCTCATTATGGACAAAGAGCACACAGCTAGCGTAATTGGATGAGACCTCTGCTCTCGTATGCATCCGCCGAATCGATTCAAGGTCCACGCCCCACCCAGGCCAATCAAGCCCATCTTCGATCTCAACGAACTGCTACCAGGCGTGTCCACTAGGAGGTGCGCAGCGCTTGTTCTTTGTCCAGCAGCTGACCAGCACGTCAAATTCGAGCTCCTTGGCTTTCTTTTAAAAGGAACAAAGGAGAAATGGATTTTTTGAACGCTGAAGCAAACGAAGAGATCGATGGGGCGGTCAGGAGGTACAAAAAAGGCCACGCCCCTCGTCGGAAGACATGCGAACTTCCTCTCATCCCCAATCCCTAGGCTTCACCCAGAGTCTAGCGGCTGCCTTACGAAACTTTTGAGACGCAAAACAAAATTTCCCGAACCGCGCAACAGCGGGTGTGCCTCCTGACGCCACGCCCCCAGCAGGGGGCGGGCGTACCTCCTGTCGCGTGCCCGATATTTTCCGAATTTCGCGTTCACAGAAACGAATCCACAAATCGATTTTCGAAAAATTGACTGAAAAAATAAAGGGTGTTTCAAAAATGTATACATTGTTTGAAAGGGAATACCTTTGCTCAACGTAAATGTACTGAAGAAGTTCAGAGTTCACATGAACGCTAAAGAAAATAGAACCTTTCTGACTATGAGCGGTATGGAATGCGCCATGCATTCGTCTGCAACCTTGCATTTCACACTTGGTTGATTGTTCTTCGCTTGAATGCGCATTATAATTTCCCCATAACGTGGCCGTATCGATTAATTTCTGCTACTTTTAAAGTATAAAACTTATAAACACACTGCGGCTTGCAAAGATGCAGAGTATCCTAAAAATGTAGGTGCTATTTGAAAGGCTCTAACATTGGTGGTTGTGAAGCTTTTGAAGATGTTCGAGACTGATACGAAAGCACAGGGGTGACAAGATTTCTCTGACGTGCAAATAGTCAAGATTGCGCCATGCCCTGCCTGAAACCTTGCATTTCAGACTCGATTGATCGTGCATGGGCTGAATGCTTGTCACAATCTTGTTACTACTTGGCCACATTAACCTGTGCTGCGCTTCTTTTAACGTTTAAAACTTGACAATCACGTGAAAGGTGCGTGACACGTGGGTTTATCGATTGCACAATTTATCGCTCCCGCTATCGCCCTAATTACATTCTCTTCATATCTCAGCTCATAACAAGAGTCATGTCCAGCTCTGTGACTTCCTTCAAGAAGAAGAGGTTTATCCTAAACGCAGTTCTGAACGTTAAAAGAAGCACAGCGTAGGTTAATGTAGGCAAATAGCAACAAGACTGTAACAAGCATTCAGTCCATGCACAATCAATCGAGTCTAAAATGCAAGGTTTCAGACGAGTGCATGGCGCGATCTTGACCATTTATACTCCACAGATTTTTTGCTCACAGATTTTTTGCTATCCTGTGTTTTCATATGAGTCTCGAACAGCTCCACACGTTTCATTAGCAGCAATGTTAGAACCTCTCAAATAGAACCTGCATTTTTTAAGATACCCTGCATTTTTTACAATACTAGTGTTTTTTTAAAGTTTGAAACCTTAACAGAAGTACAGATTAATCAATACGGCCCACTTACGCAGAAATTACAACAAGGATTCGAGTGAACACAATCAATCGAGTGCAAAATGGAAGAAGGAAGTGGAAGTGCATGGCGCAATCCCTACCTGCAGGTACTATTTGAAAGGTTCTAACGATGCTGCTAGCAAAGCGTTGGAAGATGTTTGAGACTCATATGAGGGCACAGGGTAACGAGATTTCTGTGGCATGCAAATGGTTAAGATTGCGCCATGCCCTCGCACGAAACCTTGCATTTCAGACTCGATTGATTGTGCATGGGCTGAATGCTTGTCACAATCTTGCACCTACTTGACCACATTAACCTGTGCTGCGCTTTTTTTAACGTTTAAAACTTGACAATCACGTGAAAGATACGTGGCACGTGGGTTTATTGATTGCACAATTTATTATTTATCCCTTTATCACTCCAATTACGTACTCTGCATATTGGCTATTGGATCCGATACCGATTCGAATAGTTTTAAACTGCCACTTTTTTCAAGTCCGGTTGAAAGCATTGTGCAAATGACGACAGCTCTGAAAAGGCCCGGATCTTGGGATGGTTCAGACGACAGTAACTTTAACAAAACTGCGTTCTTATGATCCATATAACTGATTTATGCTTAGATCTCAAATCGGATATCCGAATCGAATAAGGCATTAGATTTCTGACCAAAATCAGTTATCTAAGTTACTATTAGGTTGTAACGAAATAATTGGCACTGAACCACAGTAAATTTAAACAGTTAATATCTCGGCTTGTAGGCAAGTTTATTAATCGAAATAGAAACCTTCTGATTCTACACATCTTTGCCAACGTGACACAAGCTTTTTTATCCCAGTAGCATGAAAATCAGAAGTTCTGGAATTGACGAAATCTTCGAAGGCACTTTCGGCATCCTGTTGGTATTTGAATATTTTCCCTACCAAGAAGTCGCCAAGATGCTTGAAGAAATGGTAGTCTGTTGGGGAGAGGTCGGGAGAAAACGGAGGATGTGGTAGAGTTTCAATGCTCAGCTCATTCAATTTCTGCAACGTCATTCGTGCTACATGGGGGCGAGCATTGTCGTGCAGAAGGAGAACTCGCCTTCGGTTTACCAAGGCCGGCCGGATATCCTTCAACTTTTTCGTCATTTCTTCAATTTCAATGCAGTACTTCTCTGCCGTGATGGATTCACCGGGTGGGAGGAAGCTGTGGTGAATAATTCCCAGCGAACACCACCATACTGTCACCATTACTTTCTTTTGGTGCAATTCCGGCTTCGCAAAAACCTTGGGGCTCTCATCGCTGTCCACCCACTGTGCCGATCGTCGCCTGTTGTCGTACATTATCCATTTCTCGTCACAGGTTACGATGCGATCAAGGAATGGGTCCGTTTCGTTCCGTAGAAGCAGTGCGGACGAGATCTCATATCGTCGGTTTCTCTGCTCCTCAGACAGCTCGTGAGGCACCCATCTTTCCAGCTTTTTGGTCTTTCCAATTTCCTTCAGATGCCGGGCAGCTGTGTTGTGACTGACGCCAAGAATCTTCGCTATCTCCCTGGTACCTTTGTGTGGATCCTCCTCTACCACATCTCTCAGCTTGTCCTCGTCAACATCACTATGCCTCCCACGACCTTCATGTTCTTCCAAGCTCTCATCTCCATTCCGGAACTTCCGATGCCAACGATACGCCGTCCGAATTGTGGAACATCCTTGACCGAGTGCGGCGTTGATCTTCTCGTCCGCCTCCTTAGCTGTAGTGCCCAGCTTGAGTTCATACAAGTAAATGCCTCGGATTACCCTTTTGTCCATCTGCAAAAAAGTCAATAAAACTCTAAAGTTTTCCCACTTTTACATAGAAAGTTTGGTACTCACCGGTAGAGCAAAGTTTGCGCTTCTAAATGATATGCCACATGTTACGGTTTGTTCTTGACCAAACGCGTAAAGACGCGCCAAAAAATGACGCGAGCCAGTGCCATTTAATTCGTTACAACCTAATAGAAAATTCAACCTGGTGAAAACCACTCCTATCTGAATCGCCCCTAGATGAGGACTGTTCAAAAATATCGTTGTTCATCCAAACTGTTTAACCAGGGTTTGAGAAAAATGACGGATCTGAATTATCCGATTCGTCGTCGGATCCAATGTCTACTGCATATCTGAGCCCACAACAAGAGTCTTGTCCAGCTGTGAGCTTTCCTTCAAGGAAAAGAAATTTATCCTAAAGTTCTACTAAACGTTAAAACACGCACACCACAGGTAGTGTGACCAAGTAGCCACAATAGTCACTTGCAACAAACGTTAAGCCCATGCACAATCAATCGAGTCTGAATTGCAAGGTTTCAGGCGGTGCATGGCGCAATCTTGACTGTTTACACGCCACTGAAATCTTGTTACCCTGTGCTTTAATATGAGTCTCAAACGTCTTCAAAGGCTTCACAAGCAGAAATGTTGGAACCTTTCAAATAGTACCTGCATTTTTTAGGACACCCTGCATTTTCCGCAAACCATAGTGTGTTTTAAGCTTAAAACCTTTAAAAAAAGCACAAATCAATCGAAACGGCCACTTTGTGAAGAAATTACAACAAGTATTCGAGTGAAACACAATCAATCGAGTGTAAAATGCACGAATTCAGATGAGCGCATGGCGCAATCCCTACCATCATATGTCAGAAAATTTCTATTTTCTTAAGCTTTCTTATGAGCCCTTAACTTTTTCAGTACTTTACTGCGAGCGACGTTACACCTTCCAAACAGTGTATACATCTGTGACAACGATGTTTAGTTGCGATCAAAACTTCTAGCGCCAGGCGGGACTCGAACCTGCACCTCCCTCTGACCGAGCGGGAATGCTCTACGCCATTCCACCACCGGCGCCGTTTGGTCGAACGCAAGATCCACACCTCGTAGGACCGTTCAGCACCCACCCGTATCCGGGATGAGCTGGCCGCTGATATTAGCATGGGACCAGTTAAGCTCATCCCGGATACGGGTGCGTGCTGATCGGTCCCACGAGGTGTGGATGTTGCGTTCGATCAAACGGCGGCGGTGGTGTAATGGCGTAGAGCATTCCCGCCCGGTCAGAGGGAGGTGTGGGTTCGAGTCCCGCCTGGCGCTAGAAGTTTTGATCGCAACTAAACATCGTTGTCACAGCTTACAACCTCGATACCAGCCAAGTGAAGCTTAAAGAAACTGATTTGAAGTGTATACATCTTTCTGAGACACCCTGTAGTTTTCCTGTTAGGTTTTGCAGACAATTTTTCTGATGGAACTTTCCAAGGAAGAATTATTGCGGCTCGTTCCGAATTGAAAAGTGTTCAGCTTAACCGGGAAATGGTATACTTTTGAAAAGGGCGGCATTTTTCAAGCTGTTTTGCGGCTACTTGCTCCTGCTGTCGCGCTTGACATTTCCCGTTTCACCAACGGTATAAATATCCACGTGACGGCTGGAATGCGTTCCGAATGACCAATGGTTTCCCGAAGCTTGGGCGCCGTTCCAACCGCTTTTGTTTTGATATTTTGGTCGATATCAATCGATATCATTCTTTTTTCTTTTTATTCTTTTGAAACCTGCTCAGCGGCTATTATATTCGCACCTTTCTCTACGGCAATGAATGATCGATCGATCTGTCGGTGCCTCTGTTCACATGTCACGAAACATGTCCAACGCGTTCAGCAGACATTGCAGACGGGCGGACGCACAACGTGACGCACGGACTAATTCAATTGTATGTTGTCGAATTTTGCATTTTCTTAAATTTATCGATTTCAAACGACTTCTGAAAAAGACCATTGACACTACTCTAACTACATATTGTCACATTTCCGCCACATCAGATAAACAGTGAAGTCCACATGAAAATCGATAACGTCGATATCGATCGCTATTATCGATTCATGCGAGGCCCGTCTAGCGGCTGCCACATTCATGTCGTCCTTACAAGGATGACTATTCGATCGACCTGTCGGTGAGTCTGTTCACATGTCACGAAACATGTCCAACGCGTTCAGCAGACATTGCAGACGGGCGGACGCACAACGTGACGCACGGACTAATTCAATTGTATGCTGTCGAATTTTGTATTTTCTTAAATTTATCGATTTCAAACGACTTCTGAAAAAGACCATTGACACTACTCTAACTACATATTGTCACATTTCCGCCACATCAGATAAACAGTGAAGTCCACATGAAAATCGATAACGTCGATATCGATCGCTATTATCGATTCATGCGAGGCCCGTCTAGCGGCTGCCACATTCATATCGTCCTTACAAGGATGACTATTCGATCGACCTGTCGGTGAGTCTGTTCACATATCA
Organism: Heligmosomoides polygyrus bakeri; assembly: GCA_947359475.1. NCBI lineage: Eukaryota > Metazoa > Nematoda > Chromadorea > Rhabditida > Heligmosomidae > Heligmosomoides > Heligmosomoides polygyrus. Next base: position 112,190,458 of record OX375865.1, read on the forward strand.
CGAAACATGTCCAACGGACGGACTCACAACGTGACACACGGACTAAGTTAACTATATATTGCAGAATTTCTTGAATAGTTGTTTTAAATAAACTCTACGCAACTATAGAAACTCTACACTAGCACCTCTCCAACTAGCCAGCGACTGCTGCCCCATTTTTTCAACTTTGGACGATAATCAATAAAATCGATCAATAATAGCCGACTGATAATAGATTCTGCTTAAATGTTAAGAAATATTTCCAGCAGCCAACATATTGCCCAAATGTGAACATAAAAGCACATTTATTTATCCACATCAGTAGCGACGAGTTTTCCGCGCTAGTGAACCACATATTTCTCGCTATTATTCTTTTTTTATTCTTTGAAATCTGCCCAGCGGCCATAATATTCGCGCCTTTTTTCTACGGCAATGAACTATATGAACCTGTCGGTGACTCGGTTCACATGTCACGAAACATGTCTAACGAGCATTCGCGCGAACGGACTCACAACGTGACGCACGGACTAATTCAATCGTATGTTGTAGAATTTTGCATTTTTTTAAAATTTATCTATTTCAAACGACCTCTGGAAAAGTCTAATGGCACTACTCTAACCACATATCATCACATTTCTGCCATACTCAGATAAACGGTGATGTCCACATGAAAATCGATAACGTCGATATCGATCGCTATTATCGATTCATGCGAGGCCCGTCTAACGGCTGCCACATTCATATCGTCCTTACAAGGATGACTATTCGATCGACCTGTCGGTGAGTCTGTTCACATGTCACGAAACATGTCCAACGGACGGACTCACAACGTGACACACGGACTAAGTTAACTATATATTGCAGAATTTCTTGAATAGTTGTTTTAATAACAAACTCTACGCAACTCTAGAAATTCTAGTCTAGAACCTTTCCAACTAGCCAGGGACTGGTGCCTGATTCTGTCAACTTTGGGCGAAAATCAATAAAATCGATCAATAATAGCCGACTGATAATAGATTCTGCTTAAATGCTAAGAAATATTTCCAGCAGCCAACATATTGCCCAAATGTGAACATAAAAGCACATTTATTTATCCACATCAGTAGCGACGAGTTTTCCGCGCTAGTGGGCCACATATTTCTCGCTATTATTCTTTTTTATTCTTTGAAATCTGCCCAGCGGCCATAATATGCGCGCCTTTTTTCTACGGCAATGAACGATATTAACCTGTCGGTGACTCGGTTCACATGTCACGAAACATGTCTAACGAGCATCGCGCGGACGGACTCACAACGTGACGCACAGACTAATTCAATCGTATGTTGTAGAATTTTGCATTTTTTTTAATTTATCTATTTCAAACGACCTCTGGAAAAGTGTAATGGCACTACTCTAACCACAAATCGTCACATTTCCGCCACACTCGGACAAACGGTGAGACATGAAAATCGATAATGTCGGTATCGATCGCTATTATCGATTCACGTGAGGCCCATCTAACGGCTGCCCTAATCACATCGTCCTTACGAGGATGAGTGATCAATCGATCTGTTGATGACCCTGTTCACATGCCACGAAACATGTCCAACGTGTCAACGGACACTGCACGGACAGACTCACAACATGACGCACGGACTAATTTAACTATAGGTTGCAGAAATTTGCTTTTTTTAGTTTGTCTGTATTAGGCAATCTCTAAAAAACTCTGCTAACACTTCTTTAACCATTTAGTGACAGACTATCCAATTCTAACAGGGAATACAAAAAACATCAAGATTAACGGTAAGGAAAATCGATAGCCAATAAGAAATACAACAGTAGACCGAGCAGATGAGCCAGAGAAGGGCAGTCAGGCCGCTGTGAACTGTGCCCTACGGCAGGAAAAGACGTCAGAATACGAAGAAAATCAATGGAACGCCAAAGCACGCTCCAGACAGCGGAGATGAATTAGGCCAGCTGGGCGCAGACCACCCCGCACAGCGATCGAAAAAGATCACCGTGGTGAACAGCACACACGCAGGAGGCGATCGCGGGACGGACGGGCGGCGCTGGCCGGCCGTCGATGACCGCCGCCGTCGACTACGGCGGACTTTGTACTCCGGTGCCGCTGCTGATAGAGATTACTAGCCGGTCGCCAGCCACCACACACACACCCGTGTCGGCCGGCTACACTCTAGTGTAGTGGCGCTTAGTGACGCAGTAGCCGATTAAGGTCCAAATCAATCCATTCTTCTGGAATACGCAATGCGCAGAGTACTGGGGTTCTTACTTCGATTAGTAAAGTTGTGCTTAAGCTGAGTTGTAGCACTTTGAAGTAAGCGGCCCGCTTCGGCCATTAATTTTGCGACAGACTAATATATGAGGCTTATAGATGGATACATCGAAACCGCTTCAGATGAATGCGCTTGTCGAAGCCATCGGCTTCTTGAAGAATCCCACGTTCTGACTGAATTTCCTGATGCTTGCATTACGTTTCAGGTTCAAGTCGATACGGATTTAGACGGTTGTAAGACGATGGACATCCAGAATCTATCCTAGTCGGGGGGGGGGGGACGGGTGCTTGGCACAGTCTGATGGACAGCAGCCATAAAACGGCAATTATAATACTGTTGTATTTTACAAATACAACACATTGTCCGGTCCTACGAAAGGACTTTTATTACATTTTCCTGGCAGGATGAGGCTGTTGTGTTGGCGCTTGTTCCGATTTTCACAAAATATTTTTGGAAATGAATTCAGACAGGCTTTTACTGCTCGCTCTTCCACACTTCTACGCATTTTCAGCAAAATTGTGGCTACCTGGGATTACTTACAAGATTTGAGATCGAAATTGTGCTCTGAGGTTTCAATTTTTCAATTTTTTCAGTGCATTCAGATCGTTGGTTAGAATGGAATGACACCTTGTGATCTGCTTTTATTGTGCTTTTTATGTTCTTGATACGTAAATTGCATAATGTATCGTTGCATGTGTAATTCATGCTTTAAATAATAGAATCAATTATTTAATCAGTTAACAAAAAAGTTTTTTTTTTGGTTTCAGTAGCCTTAGAAATAATTTAATAATAATAATTACTAATAATAATAATAACAATAATAATTAATAATAATAACAATAATAATAATAACAATAACAATAATAATAATAATAATAATACGCCTGATCGGATTTTATCAGTTATCTGTGTATTCTCAATCGATGGGCGTGTGCAGTGCAGTTGGAGGAGGCGCCGGCTGTCGCGTGCACCCGATATCAGGTTCCTGGTTCGGATTCCGCTCCCAGGCCAGCCAAGCCTTCCATCCCTCCGGGTCGGTGAATTGGTACCAGACTCGTCTGGGAAGAATAAGGCACTGACTTTCCATCGTCTGGCCACCACAAATTGTATAGGCTAAATATGTACACGTTCAAACTGCCTCCACAATATCCTGTTAAAGGAGAATGCGTGGCGTATCCCACAAAAGGACTAAACAATGACGTTTTCATACTTTACGCTCGATCGATCGTAACCTAGAGTCCATTGTCGTTCTTCGACACCGGGCAGATCTTACGATGGCTACACGAATCTGGTGCGGCCGCTACTTCGTCTGAGGGTCTGCACATACTTCGCGACAGCAGCGGCAAGAGCGGCGAGAGCGCAGCGTGCGGAAGTATGAACAGACGACAGCAGCGATTGGAGCAACTAGAGCGACAAGAGCGACTAAAGCGACAGCGACAGCGCCGGCGAGTAGGAGCGACTAGAGCGACAAGAGCGACTAAAGCGACAGCGACAACGCCGGCGAGTATGAACACTTTCCAGCGGCGCGCGCTCGGCTTTAATCGATATGCATGTTTTGCATGGGCGGCGAGTCGCTCATGTCGCAAAGTATGAACAGGCCCTGACTGGTGGTGGAAGACTAAAAAGCAGATCAGAAAGAAGGACATGAAACAAATGAGCAAAAAGGACAAGGAGAGGTCGAGTAAAAACAAAGAGGGGAAGAGGAGGCGATAAAAGAGGCAGATGAGAAGAATGACGGATGGCGCATCGCGAAAAGTTAGGGAGAAGAAAAGCTGGTAGAACAAGAACGACACGAAGAACGACCGATTGTGGATGAAACGAGAAGAAGAAAGAGGCAACGATGGTGGCGGCGACGCCGACGATGACGACGTGGACGAAGAGTTATCAGTTCTTTAGGTAAATTCCCACTTTGAAACTGCCCTCGTACTAAAGCACGGAAGCTGAGTTCCAGAAATACTTTCTAGCAGAAAGCACTCAACAAGGCTGAGAGTCTGACTGAAGCTATTGAACGACTGCTACAGAATGTGCAGCACCCATTTCCCCCAAACTATCTCGGCGGAAATGAACGAGCGGAGTTCACACAAGATAGCACAGCGGCGAAGATGAGCAGCCACCAGGATCTGTGCGTTTCTAATAGCAGGTTGTAAGGAAAGTATCCGCCATTTGTGCAGTTTTTTTTTTCAAATTTATCTCTTTTATTCATGCTTGCAACGACTAACGAACATATGCACCATTATTATTATCTGCAACATATTGCCATTGGTCAGAGAATTTGTAGATCCCGCTTCTATAGAACTCCTGGGGTTTTGATGAAAAAGAAACTCAGCGAGGCACTCTTCACGTTGCTCCCTGTCGCTAAACTGTTTTCCGTGAAAGTGGTTCTACAACGAAAGATACAGATGGCAGTCCGTTGGAGCAAGGTCCGGTGGATACGGTGGGTGGGCAGAACATGCCGTACGAAACAGGAGTTTTTTCTGACTAGGGAAGGGTTTCGACCTCCCATGGAACTTTAAGTTGAGACCAGGATCGTTAGAAAGATCTCGGAATGCTGATTACGAATATGGGTGTTAAAATTGCAAATTGAAACTCCTGAGCGAGTTATGGTCTGCCGAAATCGGAGGCCTCACCACATGCTGGCTGTGCGACGCCCAGGGCGCGAAAGTGATGAGTCATCAGGACTCCGTATGAGGGGTCAGCCAGCTGCGGCGGTGGCGCAGGGGTAGTGCCCACGCTCGTTGGGTGCGACGTCGTTGGTTCGGTCCCCGTTGCTGGCGGTTTTTTTTGCAAATCCTAATTTATCTTCGGAATGACGTTTTGTTCTGAATTATGACACGAGTGTGATTAAATAGCCGGGAAAACTACCATACACGTATGTAAAAATGCTTGAAGGCAAAATGCTGCTATGGTGACATTTTTATTTACTCTGGCAATCCAAATTCAGTGAGAAGAATGGACACCACCTTTGCTGGTGAAAATCACATAGAGAGTAAAGAAAATGGGGATGCAGTCGTTCGGTACACCGTGCTGCCCGCCGCCCACTTCCCGCCCTGCCAGCGCCGCCCTATTTGGACAAGTTTGCTGCGCTTGAAACCGTCGTTAAATGGAGTGACATCGTCCAAAAACCTAACAACTGATAGAGGACGATTGGCAAGCGCATCTCGGGGAACTCTGAAGTCATTTTCGAGTAGGTTCGGTTATGGAGGCAGTTGAGGAAAGGAGAATATCCTTCTCTCTAGATTCTTTCAGTTTTCACGCCAATTCTTCAAATTTTCGGCATTTTCGGGAATTTTTGTTCCAAATATGGTGAACAATGTTCTGACTCTTGTCTCAAGAACGAAATCAGTACAGGATAGAGATGCAGGGCCAAGGGAAGTGATTAGAAATGCGATGCCTCCATGTGAAAACAGAGACCCGGACATCTTGTCCTCGGCGCGCCCCTCGCCCCGCCTCTTTCTGAGGGAGGTGTATCCAACGACTCTCCGCCAAGAAAATGCAGTAGATTAACGACATTCTGGGCTTCCACACCATACATTCTAATTACCCTTTTGCCTCACACATTTTTTGCTTTGTTCCATGAATGCCAAGGTTATTAGAAACACCTCCAGTTATTCAATATATGGCTTGGACTCTATTTCTGAAAAATAGTAAATAAAAATGTCACCATAGCAGTTTTTTGCCTTCAAGCATTTTTACAAACGTGTATGGTAGTTTTCCCGGCTATTTAATCGACACGTGTCATAATTCAGAATAAAAGATCATTTCGAAGATAAATTAGGATTTGCAAAAAGGTCGGCGGCAAGGGAACCGAACCAACGACGTCGCACCCAACCAGCGTGAGCACTACCCCTGCACCACCACCGCAGCTGGCTGGCCCCTCTCACGGAGTCCCGATGACTCACCACTCTCGCGCCCCGGGCGTCGCACAGCCAGCATATGGTGAGGCCCCCGATTTCGGCAGGCCATAACTCGCTCAGGAGTTTCGTTTTCCAATTTTGACACCCATATTCGTAATCAGCATTCCGAGCTCTTTCTAATGATCCTGGTCTCAACTTGAAGTTCCATGGAAGGTCGAAACCCTTCCCTAGTAAGTTTCCTTTGCAATGTGTGAGCGCGCATTGCGTGAAGGAAGAAGATCTTGTTCTGTTTCCCACGAAGAGCTGTTTCGACGCGATCCAACTGCCTTCAGTAGACACCGCTAGTGACAATAGTGCTTGCAAGAGGCAGCTTCCAGCGAATGACACCTTTGCCGTTCCACCAGGCACTGATCACTACCTTTTTTGGGCGACCTTCCGAGAATTCCTGCTTCGCCGCGACTGAGCCATTGACGCTTTCGGGCGTGATTAACATAAACTACCCACTCTTCGTCGCCGGTGACCAGGTTCTCGAGCCAAGAAGAATTCCGCCGTGAAGTCAAGAAGTTCATGCACGCGTCCCGGCGCACCTGTACCTGATGACCGCTAAGTTCTTGCGATATGCGTGCACCACATCTACATGCCTTCCTAAGGCCACACAGGTGTTGAGCTATAGTGGTGTGACTACCAGTTCCTCTGTCACTCCACGAGTGCAGCGGCGGGGATCCTCCGAAGCAGCTCCAGAAGCAGCGCGGTTCATTCACTGCAACTGGCCTTTCAGACCGTAGTTGGTCTTCCAGGCAAAAGACTCACTTCTTGATCTTCCGGAACCATACTTTCGCTGTGTCGTGGAAGACAGTAGTAGGACCCATCGTGCCACATCTGTTATTCACCGCGTCTCCTAAAGCCGGAGCAGTCGAACTTGCTTGCCGTAGAGAACGATTTTCTCTGCCAATGCTGTAACGGAATTGACGTCAATAGTGGTAAGTAGTGGCCATAGGTCACACTATATGCGCGTTATTCGAAGAAGGTTCCAGAACACTTTTCAAAAATTTGACGGAACGCCAAAGTGAGTGGTGGGAAACTCTCCTTACAACCTAATACAAAAAAAAAACTTTTTGAAAAGCAAAAAAAAATCCGGTTCGCGTCCGGCACAAAAATCGGCGCCACACGGCTTTTGGATGTGAAATTTCAGAGAAAAAAGCACATAGGCGGTGTCATTAACACGTGAGTAATCAAAAAACATTAACTTATCCACTGAAGAAGTCCATGGGGATTAAAAAAAATAAAACTGAGCTGCATAACCTTTACGGATAACAAAAGGATCAAGGACAGCGTTATTCAATCCCTTTTGGGATGCACCGGCGCATTCTACTTCTGCGGGACACCACCTATGTTCTACGGGATGTTGTGGAATCGACATGAATGCGTATTTGGCCATACAGTGACTTGCGGTGGCCAGCCGATGAACAAGTCAGCGCTTTATCCTTCTCAGACAAGTCTGGTACCAATTCACCGACCCCGGAGGGATGGAAGGCTTGGTTGGCCTGGGCGGGAAATCCGAACCAGGAACCTGGTATCGGGTGCATGCGACAGTCGCGCCTCCTCCGACTGCGCTACACGCGCCCCAACCTTTATGAGATCTCGAAAAACCGTGAAACATAGAGCTTCGAACTCGTTGCTGTGGCCGAAGGGGTAGGGTAGGGGAAGGATTGAAGCAAACACCGACGGCATAACAATGACAACTGAAGTTCAAGGAGACACAACACCGGAGAACGGCTTCTCATCCACCGACGCGAAAATAATGGCCAACAACTCCAAAACAACTGCTGGAAGTCCACTGGCTTGTCACACAACATCGGAGACGGACAAGTATTTTATCCCCATATCAAGTTATTAAAAAATTTCCTTCTTCTTCTTCTGCCGGTCGCCCATTTCCAAATGTAGCCGTTGTTGTTTCGCCTGTACTTTTCCTATGGACCGCTCGAGTTCCGCCAGCTGCAGCCGCATTCGATCCACCGTGCGTTTGTCGTGCTTATTACGGGAAATGCCCTGAAACTACGAAGTTCTGAGCGGAGATTTGAAGGAAAACGTGCAAAAGTGGCGTGCACGGCGCTGCCCTCCGAACAGTGGCTATCACCGATGTACTAACAGCCTCGTGATAGCTTCGACCTGGTCGCCTTGGCAAAGCATACGTATCGATTAATCGCACCTAATCGCCCAGCAAAAATCGATACGTACACTTTGCGCGGGTGATCAGTCGCTGCCGTTGCGGACTATGAACAGGCCCTAAGGCCCCGTTTATACTTCTGACGCTGAGCGACGCGACGGCATGTAAAGTAGCCAAATTCATGGATCACCTCGCTCATACAATATTGCGTCGAAGTATAAACGGGGTCTAAGGCACGATTTATAGTCACCTCCAGTCACCGGTAAGTTCGGCGTTGTTAAGACTTCCAGTATTGATTAAACGGCACAGATAATCAATATTGGTAGCCTTCGTAACGTCGAGTCGCCCCGCGGCCGAAGTATAAATCCCATCCAAGATGTTGTCGTTCAACACCATGGTTCAGCGCCTGTTCATAGTCACGACGGCAGCAAACTCGCCCTGGCAAGGCAGACATATCGATTAGTGCCGTACTATCGCTCGGCGAAAATCGATATGCACATTTGCGCGGGAGATCAGTCGCTGCCGTCGCGGACTATGAACAGGCCCTAAGGCGCGGTTTATACTTCGGGCAGTCACCGGGTAAGCGCGGCGTTGTGAAGGCTACCAATATCGATGAAACAGCACAGACGATCGATATTGGTAGCTTTCATAGCGCTACGCCGCCCCGCCACCGAAGTATAAATCCTGTCCAAGCTGTTGTCGTTCAACAGTCTGCTTCAACGCCTGTTCAAAGTCCACGACGGCAGGAAATTCGCCCTGTCAAGGTAAGCGTGTAGCGCAGTCGTAGGAGGCGCGACTGTCGCGTGCACCCGATACCAGGTTCCTGGTTCGGATTTCCCGCCCAGGCCAACCAAGCCTTCCATCCCTCCGGGGTCGGTGAATTGGTACCAGACTTGTCTGGGAAGGATAGAGCGCTGACTTGTTCATCGGCTGGCCACCGCAAGTCATTGTATGGCCAAATACGCATTCATGTCGCCTCCACGACATCCCGTAGAAGTAGAATGCGCTGGCGCATCCCAGAAGGGATTGATTAACGCCGTCCTTTATCCTTTATCCAAGGTAAGCGTATCTATTAGTGCTGTACTATCGCTCGACGAAAATCGATATGCACACTTTGCGCGGGAGATCACACGCCGCTGTCGCGCACCATGAACAAGCGCCACGGCAAAGTTTATATTTCAGGCGCTGGCATTACGAATGCAACCAGGGCAAGATGATCGATATTGTAGCTTTCACAACGGTGCACCGCCTAGTGCCAAAACTGTCCCCTTCCACTCACCTCCTTCAGTTTCCTCTCTTTGCTTCGCAGCTGCTTCAATTCGCAGCCCAGATCGATGTCTTTCAACCCAAGCGACCTTAATCAGCACTATAAACATGAAGTAACCGACTTGAGTAGCAAAAAATCGATGAATGTACTTTGAACTACTCTTTGCGAGCAGTTGAATGTCCTCCTTTGCTTCTTCGTACTCGGTCTTCTTCGGCTGCTGCTCCAGTTTTCGATTCAGAAACGTGAAAATGTCAGTCTCCAGTGAGTTGTGCGCATGTTTCATCTCTTCGCGGACCCTCGTCTTCACCTGGAGAACTCCACAATTACTAGGCCACTAGTTATTACGGTTGGAGGGGAAAGGTCCTCTAGGTAAAGGAAACAACCTTTAAAATCTCCAGATTAAGCTAAGTGAGGTTTTTGTTAAGGTTTTAGTTAAGGTTTAATTACCCAAGTTTGAGGTAGTTTTAAGATCCGACCCAATTCACATCGGGGTCTAACAAATTTTGTGTCCCTGGTTCTTTTGTATTTGACCGAGGACCAGTAGACGCCACGTAGCGTCGGTATGTGACTTCAGTTTTCGTCCGCCCAAAGTGCCCCTCCCAATTATGAAAGCGTCTTAGACCACCTAAATATCCTTAGAGGTCAAAACAACCCACTTTCTGCATTCCGTCCACAACCTTCTTCTTCGCAGTCATACAGGCGTCCACAGAACTGTCTGAAAAAGTCAGTGTTTAACGAAAAAATATTGATTGATATTGATTAACACTTACTTTTGGGACATATCTTTGCCTGGATCGCGTGAACAATACCGTCGCTGTTCTTGCCGAGTCCCTAAAACATTCACTTAATGTTACGCTCTTTCTAGACTTCACCACACGACGTTGCGGGACGACGCGGCATTTCATACTCCAGCGGCTGCGCGTGGCCGCAGCATACAAACAATCGATGTCGATCTTTCGCGCATGAAAAATCAATACTGGCCACTCTTTAGTGCCCCATGTAAACTGTATCGTTGCACTAAAGCATGGTTTGTACTTCAGCTGACGTGCGGCGCAACAGTACTAAATAGAACTACAGACATCGATTAGGAAGTGCAGCTGGTCGATATCGATCGCAACTTCCAGCTGATCGATACCGACTCTGGAGGCCGATGATGTACCTTAAACGCTTTGCGCTGGGAGTTTGAACGCGGCCAAAGACAATTGTCGCTCAGTCATTTATAGCTCTTAGGCAGAATTTATACTACATCACTAGGTGGCGCAGCCTACCTTTATCGATTAGGTGGCACAAACGGTCAATTCTGTGAGTTTCGTATGGCCGCGGCGACTAAGAATAACTGCACCTCTTAGGCCCCGTTTATACCTCCGACGCCGAGCGACGCGACGCCACGTATAGTGACCATATTGATTGAGCAGCGCAATCGATCAATTTTGCCACCTTGCATGCAGTCGCGTCGCTCGGCGTCCGAAGTATAAAAGGGCCGTAGGCGCTATGCCCGCCGCGCGACTCAACAACACAAAGACAATCGATATATCGATCATGCGCGCTGCCTAATCAACTAAGATTGCGGTAATGCCTGCCTTTGCAGCAGCAGAGCTATCGCGCTAGCTTGAAGCGAGTTTATACTTCAGTCTTTGCGCAGCACAGCAATTCAAGAACTACCGATATCGACAGCAGCGCGGAAAATCGAAATATCGCGCTATTGCAGAGATGTAGAAACCTCATAAAACAATCGTTGCGACGCGCCACTCTGAGATTAAGGTCTAACCAGGACTTGAGACATGTGAACTTCACACGAGACAGGACACAGTAAAGCGATCAAGCGACTAAAAATGTCCAAGTGTCTTCCGCGCAAAATTGATGGCCGTTCGAAACACTTTAACGCATAATTGATCTCTGGTTAATAACCAGCTGCTAGGCCACAGTAATTATGTGTAGGCTGCACTGTGCGACGAACATCGGTAGCAATCAATCGATATTGATCTGTTGGACTACTTTGAGGCTTTCACGACGAGAGCGATGGCCGCTAAGTTGCTCGTCCAAAACAAACAAATCGATCAGGTACAAGCGGTCGCCCGAAAATAATCGATACGTATGTTTTATCGAGGCGGCTTGACGTTCGTGTCGCTCCTGTCGCTCCAGTCGCGGACTATAAACAGACCCTTTGTCTCTGGTAGAGCCAAGGGCTAGAGTACCGAAAACCTCGACGATAGCGACCTAATCTGCTCATATTCAACAAATCAATAAATCAATATTCTGACGCACGGACGGACGCACGGACCGACGGACAGACTAATTAGCCTAGTTTCTAATAGGATCTTCAAATTCAGCACAGAAAATCAGGATTTGTCTGAAGTCCCAAGACGAAAAGAACGGAAAATGAGTTCGAATCCTAGCCATCTGCTCACCTCTCCAACCTTGTAGCCCATCTTCTGCATCAGTTTCAGACCGAGACCGCCGCCTTGCCAGTTGCCTAGATCTCCGACCGTCACCTTGCCACACCGATCGCCTTTCTGCTCCTTCCACGAGTCGTTCTTCTCATCGTCACCAGCGTCTGAGGGATACTCGTGGCTCACTGATGGCGACGACAGATCATCGTTGACGTCTGTAAAATTGGCCTGTTAGTGCATTTCATGCAGAAAATCCATTAGAGGATATCCTTCGTCCCCTCTAAGTCGCTCTAGGAACGGGTTGCCAGTAACTTTTTTTACTTTTGAGTAAAAAAAGAACTAAATTAAGGTTTCCGCCCATCGAGACTTAGTGACACATAGAACATAGTGATCCCTACAGCCCTAAAACATTTCAGCAATTTCTCTCATCCGACATGGTTCGTCATTTCAACGAGAAGGTCTAAATATCCCTCTGGTTCTACCCCAAGAACGGCAATAAAGCCCTTCAAATAGCTGCCAATCAATCAAACAACGACAGAGCGGTATTGAAAACGATCCCAGCAGCAAGGTCACCTTCAACTTCGCCGTCCAGCGGCACAATCTGATCCAATTTCGACGACACATCGGTGTTGCTCTTCAGAATTCGCACGGCCACCTCTTCATGATCAACAGCTACAATCCGGCCAATCTCCCACAGAGGTGGAGAAGTCGTTACAGCGACTAGCACTAGACTTCCGAGCGTGAGTGAGCTGAAGCGAGAACTTCGTTAACAAACGGAATGCCTCGAAAATATTATGCATCGCCTCATTGTTGAAGGATTCTTGTCATAGCAATAACTTATTCCCTGCTTCTATGAGCAATAAACCAAAACATTTTAGTCCATAGTCTCTCTCTCCATGAAACCTCGACATGATTAGCTATTGTTATTGTTAATATTGTGGCAATACGAGAAGTTTTAGGTGAATCTTTATTTGTGGCCTTACCTTTCGACAGAATCGTCGTCTTCAGAGGCTCATAGAGCCACCAGTATGCCCTAGTTTATACTTCCACCGCTGCGAAGCGCGGCACGATGATCGGGATAGATATCGACGGGCGGCGCGAAAAATCGATATCTATGGCGATCGTGGTGCCGCGCCGCGTGGCGGCGCAAGTATAAACTAGGGCTATTAGAGCGCAGTCGCCCTCTGTTAGCAGACCAGCAAGAGTGAATCTCTCTCGAGTTTCGCTCATACTGGTCTACTAACAGAGGGCTATCGCGCCCTAATACTGGTGGATCTATGAGCCTCTGAAGACGACGATTCTGTCGAAACGTCACTTTTCAAATCATTGGACACTTTTCACGTCAAATTGGACACTCTTCTAAGTCGCCTAAGACTTTTAAACTCAAAGAGAATTCTTCCGAATTGAAACAACCTTCATACAGTTAAACTACAGACTCAGTAATTTGATCAGAACAATTTTTTGTTCAAGGAAAACTTAGAAAAACTTTTTTTGGTTTTTTCAACTTTAGCTGCCCAAATTAGTGTAATAACTTTATAAAATTTTTACTCTTGGAGAAAAAATAACAAATTAAATTCTGCTTTCAAGCGCAGCAAAACTGCAACCATGTGGTGCTCTAAAATACCAGATTGCCTCATGCACTCGAAAAGCTCGCCTCGATTTTTATTCGATTGATAGTGTAAATGCTGTTTACATGAAACAACGAGATATGTGCGTTCTTCACAATTGTACTTGTTGCACTGTCTACAGGTATGCATAAATCAACATATAAATATAATCAACATATACATAATATAAATCTACGCAAAGAGATCAATATAAGCAGTATTCTCCTTACCCATTTCATGTTTCAACTAGACAAAAGCTACATAAGATGTTAATCAAATGCAGGTTTAATAATAGGTAATAGATTTATATTATGTATATGTTGATTATACTTATATGTTGATTTATACATACCTGTAGACAGTGCAACAAGTACAATTGTGAAGAACGCACATATCTCCTTGTTCCATGTAAACAGCATTTACACTTTCAATCGAATAAAAATCGAGACGAGCTTTTCGAGTGCATGGCGCAATCTGCTATTTTAGAGCACCACATGGTTGCTGTTTTGCTGCGCTTTGAAGCGGAATTTAATTTGTTTTTTTTTTCTCCAAGAGCAAAAATTTTATAAAATTATCACACTAATTTGGGCAGCTAAAATTAAAAAATCAAAAAAAGTTTTTCTAAGTTTTCCTTGAACAAAAAATTGTTCTAATCGAATTATTGAGTCTGTAGTTTAACTGTATGAAGTTGTTTCTATTCGGAAGAGTTCTCTTTGACTTCAAAAGTCTTAGGCTTACGCTTAGAAGAGTGTCCAATTTGGTTTGAAAAGCGTCCTATTCGACCTGAAAATGGTATGTATTCGTGGCGCCGACCGAATAGAGAATGAACGTATGAAACGTGAACCGCGTTGAGACCCTCAAATGGAGTTCAAACACCAAAAGTGGAGCCTATAAAGAGGACGTGCGTGTCAGTTTTGATGACAAAGATTTCGTTGAATCAAAGTAGCAAAATAAAGAGAATAATAGGAAAGTACGCCCCGAAAACGTTTCATAGTGATAAATCTGCGCAGAAATTTCTCACATGAGTCCCGTTTTCCAGAGACTTTAATCAAATGTCAAACGCCGTAGACAGTACAAAGGAACGAACCTGAAGTCGGGATCCTTGTACTCGTTCAGCTCATTCATTGGCACAATCTCTCCATGACTGAACTTGCATTTATCCTCGAAACGACAGGTGCCGGACAAGAAGTGCGAACACGGTCGCATCCCGTTGATCATCGGATGGCTGTAGAGAACCCGGGCCTGGACAATGAACTAGCTTGAACAGGCTCAGATGAAGTCAAAGCAGCAGCTGAACCCATCCTACCTGCAAGCCTTTGTCCATGGAGGCACCGTTAGGCGGTAGAACTTCGAGAATCACAGCGGCATGATGTGCCACGTGAAGATTCGCGCTAGGATACGGCGCCATACATCTCATGCCGATGAAGTCCTCTTAAACGGAGGCTCTGAGCAAGCGCTTTGGAGTGTCGGAGGAAATGCGAGACCTACCAAAATCATCCGGCAAATCGGCAGCCGAAGACGCATCAGTCGAGGGCGCACATTCATTGCCGTCTTCTTGCACTGCTTCATCTTCTTCGGCCTAAAATGGGATAGAAAGTGCAATGATTGGGATCTAGGAGCAGTTTTTCTGCGTCTTCCTTCCCGTCGCTGACTGTTCAGTGTTCAAATTGCTTCTAAATTCCCTACTAAACAACCGTCCGAACGAAACGGATCAATACTTTTAGGAAGGCCGCAAATGTTCTCTATTCACCATTCGTCAATCAAACTTAAGTCCACAAAATTCTGTTCACAAACCTGCTCCTTCAGCAGCTGGACGAGCTCGAGCAGATCGGCTCGCATCTCTTGCAGGACTGCGCGCTCATCTCCTCCTTCATTTGTCGATAGTTGCTCATCAATCAGCGCTATCTGAACAGAAAAAAATGACTCTATACCACATCATCAGAGAAGGGCATGTCCTGATACCAAGGTTTCCTTGCAAATTCAGAGGATGTGGAGCTGTGGCAAGGACCGGCAGACAGAACTATTCCCTTAGGATGCCCCTCCACGACTAGGATAGATACAAAATATCATTCGCAAGGCCACTAAAGCACTACCACCTCCTCCCCCTCCCCCTCCCCTTCTCCCAGATGAAGATGGCCTTGAAGCTCATCATTCAACGAGCCCACAGAGAGGATGATTGCTATACAAAAGTGACCGCTCATAGTCTATCGACATGTAAACAGCCTAAATACGTCTTTAGTCGTTCACTTCTGGCCAATCCCAGCAGTTGCTTTGAACACTACGTGACTTCGGAAACCCAGTAATGTAATAGGTTGGTGCATAAGTTCTCGGACATTTGATCCCTCCTGAATTGAAAGCGCATTTTCCCGCCAAATTTCTCACATGTATCAACGCGTAAATGATCGATCGATAGAGAAAGGAAGGGGCTACAAAACTGTTCCTAACATTTACTTCTGCGTTGTTAACGTCGGCTATTATGGCTAAGCAATCCATCCCAACTGAGACGCATATTCGGCACGTCATGTTATTCCTGCATCAATCTGGCCTCAGTGCCAACGAATCGTATCGTCGCTTGAAGGATGTTTACAACGAGAGTGCTCCTGCTCGAAGTGCTGTGTACCAGTGGTTTGCCAAGTTTGCAGTTGGTGAACTTACCGTTGAAGATAATGAACGAGAAGGGCGCCCGATGACACTGGATTTGGATGGCCTCCGAAGTAGAGTGGAAGCGGACCCATACCAAACCACTCGCGAACTATCAAGCACTCTTGGTGTCAGTCACTCAACAGTCGTTCGAGGAATGAAGTCGATTGGCAAGGTGCAAAAATTGGGTCGCCGGGTACCTCACGACTTGACACAACATGACATGGATCGCAGAGCCGATGTCGCTCTGTCTCTCCTTACCCTCAGACGTACCCACGGATGGCTGGACAACCTTGTCACCGGGGATGAGAAGTGGATACTCTGCTCTAATTATCACCGGCGTGCACAGTGGGCTGACGCAACTGGAGAGGCAGAGGACGTTCCGAAACCCGACCTTCACGTGAAAAAGGTGATGCTATGCATTTGGTGGAGCGTTCTTGGCGTAGAATACTGGGAGCTGCTGGACGAAGGGATAACAGTGACGGCAGAGGTTTACGTCAACCAAAATTTAATAAATATTTCATGCCCAAATGTCCGAGAACTTATGCTCCAACCTATTCTACAGAATTGAAGAAAAGCTTGTGCTCCGAAAAATCGTCAATATATTCCCCTCCTAAAATTTCTAACAATGCGTTCACTTATTGGGTTGGTGAATTGAAACTTCAAAGAAAGTCATTCTAAATTTTCCTCGGACAAGAATCACTTTAATCTTATTGGAGACAGTCTTAATGTGGAAAGAGATCGTTTTGGTTTGGAAGATGTTCAGTTCGAATTCAAATTACTTTAGACTTACAAGGAAGGGTTTCTAACTCAAGGTGAGCTTTGCGATGTTATTTTGATCGGATGTAGGGACATGTCAGCGAAGTCCAGGATTACAGTTAGGTTCTGCTGAGCGCTTTTTTAAATACAGAAAAAAAGATGTGAAAACTTGTGCGGAACACTCGTCAACGCCTACAATACCCCACGAGGTGTGCCTCTGTGGCGCAGTCGGTGGGAGTACCGCCTCATAGGAGCAAATCCGCAAGCTTTTGAGTTCGAGCCTCCATACTGCCAATACTTTTGCACATATTATTATAGTTTATTGCTATTACGCTTTTTCATGATGACAGGAGTCAATTTTAGACCACCAGTGCTTACAACAAATCTAGGCTGTCTATTTGCGCCTTCATATGTGCTAGATCTTCAACGATGCGTATCTGCACCATATCACTCCTCCGAAAATGAAGTAGTCTTATTGCACTTCCCTTTTAGTCAACAGCTATGGTACAAAACTATGAAACAAGTAAATCACAAGCGCTTGTCAGACCAGCAAAATCTTACAAAAGCCAGTGAGGAACAATCATCTCCCTGGAAAGGACTGACCACTTCTTCTTCGTTGAACGTAAAATCCAGTTTGAAGGTGGAAAGTAGTCGGCCGACAACATGTTCAGGTAAGAACGACGTTTTTAGTACACTTATGAGCCGATATGGTCCAGGTTCATAACATTCAACCATAAGGTAAGCGTGTTTGTGTGCAGTTACGGTATCATTGGTGATGGGTATGATCTGATGGTGGTGGGAATAGGCAGCTTTGAAAAACTAGCACAGATGAAGGCGCAGATATACAGCCTTGGTATGTTGTAAGCAGTGATGACCTTAAATTGACTCTTGTGGTAATGAGAAAGCGTAATAACGACAAACTAATACGTGCAAAAGTATTGCCACCACGCGGACTCGAACTCAAAAGCCCGTCGATGTGCTCCTATGAGACGGCACTCCTACCGACAGCACCCCGAGGCACGTCTCTTTGGGCGCCATGAATGTTGCGCACACGTCTTCACACCTCTTTTTCTAGGTGTTTAAAAAAGCATTCAGCAAAAACTAACTGTAACCGTGGACACAGACGGCCCTACATTCTATCAAATTAGCATTGCAGAAGCTCACCAAGCGTTGGAAACCTTCCTCGAGAAACCCTTCCCTGCTAAATTGGGCGAAGCTTTTTTGAACGCTCTTTGGCCCGTGAAAGTCGTAAGAGCACAATAGCGTCAGAAGTTACACTTTAATGGAAACACTGAAAATGCCCAAGATGCTATGTACCAAACTAAGGGCTCGTCCATAATTCAACGCCGAGCAACCCGACGCCACTATTGCCGCCAGAATTGATCGAGCGACGCGACGCCACGTATTGCGGCCATATTGATTGAGCGACGCGATCGATCAATTTGGCCAGTACATGCCGTCGCGTCGCTCGCCGTCGGAAGTATAAAGGCCCCCACAGAGTTCCGCGGCAACGCCGCTCGCCGCTATGGTTAGGGCCTCTACAGAGTCTCGCGGCAGCACCCCGAGAACTCGTCCATATCGCTCCCGCCGCAGTGGGACCCACGCTGCCACTGTGGTGGAAGCCGCGGCGCGGACGAGTTGTCGCGGAGCCGCCGCACGCAGAGGTCTCCGAGGGCCGCCGCAGTTCACGGCGGCTCTCACCCGCAGCGCCAGGAGCTGCGGGTGAGACCCGCCGGGGGCGTGATAAATGGGTGTCGATAATGGTTCATCTACTTGGAAGCATTTTTTTAAACAAATTTACATGCAAGGAATATAATAGGTTGGTGCGTAATTTCTGTCCATAAAAGGGCTTGACAACCAACAATATAATCACCGCTAGTGTCGACAAATGGAGGCATGTGGAATTCTGCACTCAAAACGTAACGCAAAAAAGCCTTAGCACGACATTAGGTAATCTTAATTGCACTGAAAATCTCCGTGGCCTTCCAGTCACAAGTTGGCCGTGTGAGGTTTAGGAAACACCCTTCCACAGAAATGCAACAACAAAGCAGACCGTTCTTTTTTAGTAGGAGCTATAACTGCAGCGGACAGACCCCCCGGACTCAACAAGGCATCGGAGGGAATGCTGTCATCACAAGGGCTACCACATTATCTTCGAGCTTCTTGTCAACAGAGTAACTTTTAGTAGAGTTAGAACGACAAAAGTGAGAGCAAGCGCAAAATGGTACAGAACTGCTGTGTTAAAAGAAGTGTTCTGTTAGATTTCGGGGCTTACGTTCAAAAACTCCTAACTTGGCTTAGAAAACGCTTCTTCACAAAAGAAAAAGCGTTTTGCTTACTACATCTCTGACACTCTTAGAAGCCGCAACTGCCGGCAAATGTACGCAGTATTGCGTCGCGGCGCCGCACCACCCGCCGCTGTCATGGCGGGTCCGCGGCACCCGCAAGACTCTGCTGCCGGCCTTAAGGCCCCACAGACTTCTGCGGCGCCGCCGAGCGACATCGCTGAGCGGCGCCGCAGAAGTCTGTGGGGCCCTTTAAAGGCCCCCGCAGACTTCTGCGGCGTTGCCGCGGCCCTATGCTTAACCATAGGGCAGAGACGCAGAGCTCGCCGCCAGCGACGCCGGAAATGACTTGAATCATTCCACCCGGCGGCGCCGCTCCAGCGTCTGTCTGTCTGCGCTCTGCGCTCTGCCCTTTCGCGGCGGGATCCAGAGCGGAGACGGTCGATGCGGGCGCGCGATCGTCATCGGGGCGCGTTATTGTTAAGCACCAGTCGGTCCCGACTAGAAACAGTACAGTACCTCGCCGTCACCGCTCCCACTGATGATGAGTCAAGCCGCTGAGCGGCGCCGCTCGGTGGCGCCCCTCAGCGGTTTCGCCGTTCGCTGTCGCCGCAGAAGTCTGTGGGGGCCTTAAGGCCTTTGTCAAACCATCGCTCACCCCGAGCGACGCCTTATGATATGCTCCCGTATCGATCGGGCGGCGCGATGGAATCGATATGGGAGCATATCATTAGGCGTCGCTCGGGGTGAGCAATGGTATGACAAAGGCCTAAACGGGCCTTAATGGTGACCTATTCACGTACCTGTTCGAGATAGGACTGCATCTCATTCTGAGTCATTGCGCAGCCCTACAAAAATACTACACTTCAGGACGTCAGGAGAATCTTCTGCTATTTCTAAGGTATCTTCGAGAACTAGTACCAGTAAAACAACAACTGTATACACACGAATATCTTAAAAATTCATTTTTTGGGCCAGACTAGCCGTCGGTCGTACTACTTCGTCATAATATGTACATTTAAAATCACAGGAAAACGAACAATCTACTCTCTAAGTGCAAACAGACACAGACATACACACATTAACCGAGATTATTAACACTTTAACTTACAGCCGAAAGCAAACGGGGCATATATAAACGGAGCGGCGGAGGAAAACTGTAACAACCTACAACAGCGACAGCACAGAGACCCCGTTTATACTCCATTCGTCGCGAGAAGGACACATATTGATTAGACCGCACGGCCAATCGATGTTCGTAGTTCACAACATGACGCGCCGCACGGCAAATGGAGTATAAACGGGGTCAGACACATAGTTCGGAAATGAAAAACAGCATTTAAAGCAGCCTTCAGGAAGCGGAAACAATGGCTACACACAAACATAGGGCTAGGTTGACCTGCGTATAGAAAAACATGGCTTTACAACATCATTTACCTTCAAAAAATGGAGTGCAAGCTGCTTGGATGCGATTCATACATGTATTAAACAGTGTCTATACTTAAACTGGCGCGCAACAGCAACCGCCGGCAATCCAAGTATGAACCCTGTCGAACACGTAACAACAATCACGAAAACGAGATTTTACAGAACATTTCCTTTCAATCTTTGCCCCTGAACACGTGTTAGGGTATTCTTTAAGAGATCTATGGTATTAAGATGTAGGATATATTGTCTTAAATTCATCATCACTTCAGGACGGCTGCAGTAATCCAGACTGTATGAGCTCGTGCTTCAGCGAATTGAACACCGTGATCTGATCCTCTGGTTGGAGCCACAGAATTTGTGTCACCAGTTTAGCCGGATTTGGTACCCTAAATAAATAAATGTAAATGTACAAGTGCTCCTGAATCCACAAGCACTTTGGACGACGTCTTCGGCACGTCTACCCGAATCCCCAAACACGTTGAGCGACGTCTTTGGCTTGGCACGTCTTTTCAGTCCCAGGTACGTCATGCGACATATTCCGCACGTCTTCTGAATCCCCTTGCACGTAGAAGACGTCTGGGTATTTTCCGCTATTTCGCGCCCCGTAACTTGATCAGTATCGATTGATGGTAATCGATACTTCAAAAACAAACTTCAGGTTCGTGTTCAGCGACCGCGATTACCTCAGGGCTAAAGTTTCGAACCGTCTGAACGGCATCCACAAAAAAATCGATAGCTTGATCAATATCGATTGATGGCGATCGATACTTCACAAATGAACCTCAGATTCGTGTTCTGCTATCTCGATTGCCCCAGGGCTAAAGTTCTGAAGAAGCGCCTGGACGGCATCCACAAAAAATCGATAGTTTGATCAATATCGACTGATGGCGATCGATACTTCAAAAACTAACTTCAGATTCGTGTTCAGCGACCTCGATTACCCCAGGGCTAAAGTTTTGAACAGCCTGAACGGCATCCACAAAAAAATCGATAGTTTGATCAATATCGATTGATGGCGATCGATACTTCACACATGAACCTCAGATTCGTGTTCTGCTACCGCGGTTACCGAAGGCCGAAGTTCCCAGGCAGGGAGAAGACGTCTGGGTATTTTTCGCCGTTTTCGTGTCGTAATTCCCCCATTTTTCCCCCGATTTTCTCCCCGCTAATTTCTGTGGTGCCGCCGATCGATAGGATGACTCATCGCTTAGCGCGTTATTATAGAGTATGATACTATTTTCACGGAAGAATATGACACATTTAAAATCAAAACGGCCATTTTCTAAAGCACAACGGAAACTTTAAAGCAAATTACTTTTTACTTTTTACGAAATAAATGAAATAAAACCCAGGTACATGTCACGAAAGTGAGCAGCATTGGTAGGTGGGATCGCGCCAGCCAATAGTAACCAAGCAGTGCACAGACCGAACACATGCCTGCCGATCAGGGTACCGACTGTAAACTCCCTCTCTGGATGGCATGCCCATTCAGTGCAGTCTGATGGGATGGGACGCTTCCATCTCCCAATGCTGCCCGCTTTCGCGACATATATTAAAACCCATCTTAAAGTGCAGTACCAAGAAAAAAGATTGCGCCATGCATTCGTCCAGGACGTCACGATTTTCATTTGATTGATTGTGTAAAAGCAGCCTTCGTGCAGCTACACACTTGTCAATGAGATAACTATGCTTTAAAATAAACTCTAAACCGCCACTTTTAATTGAAAAATAAAATTTTTACAAAACTTTATAATGTACTCAATGATTGACGAGTTTGAATTGAAATTGGTGAAGAACTGAAATGTTTCAGAGAAAGTCAGGTACATGTCGCGAATGTGTGCAGCGCTGGGAGGTAGGAGCGCGCCAACTAGTCACAACCAAACATAGAATCGACCGAACACACGTCAGCCAATCACGAAACTGACCGTACACGACGTATCTGAATGGGATACCGACGCGGTGCAACCTGATTGGCTAACACATTCTCACCTCCCAGTGCTGCCTATTTTCGCGACTAGTTTCGAAAGACGCACAAAATTTTCTTCGGGCAAAAAAAAATTCTTGCCGTTCTCGTAAAGCATCTACTTTAATTTGGAATACGCTCGTTTTGATTTCAAAGATGCTCAGTTTGATTTCAAATGCGTAAAGCTTACCTAGACGAGTGTCCATTTGACTCGAAAATGGTATAAACAAACAAACAAATAAACGAATAAATAACAAATTTAGCGAAAAATAAAAATAAAAATAAGGCGTTGTTCATAATAATAACAATAACACTAAACAAATACTAGCACAAATCGTGGTACCAGAAGTAATAAAACTAAATAAAAAGTAATGGTACTGGTCGTTAATGTGGCCTGCACGAAGCGGGGTGGGGGAGGTGACACACCGAATCGAAAAGGTCACGTCGAACGAACGAATTGTTCAGAAGGGACATGTACAGCCGATGCTTTGATTAGTTGTGATTGGCTGCCACGTCCCTCCTCCTCCCCACCATCTCCATGTAGGCCTCATTAACGACTTGTACAAATCGACACATGTGAAAAATACTGAAAGTCCTAGCCTTGTTTATACTTCGCCGCGACGACGCCGCACGAGGCAACGAACCAAATAACCACTATCGATCCCTAGCGCGAGCCAATCGATAAAAGGCTCTCAGCCTAGCGCGCGGGGGCAGCTAAAGTATAAACGAAGCTGAAGCTTTAGGTATTTAGAGCCAACCTGATGAACGTATGTATGTAGACGCTGACGAACGTGCCCATCAGCAGCTGGCAGTCGAATCGATCCATGAGACCTCCATGGCCAGGAATCACATCACCAAAATCCTGAAATCAGTCTCAATAACAGGTCGTTCACATGGCCTGCAGTGGGCGGAGACGCGTCTGACCAATCAGGGCAGCGACCTTAGACCTCTCAGTTGTTCCACACTTGAAAAGGCTTCCAGCTAACCATCACCTTATCAATTCATAACAAAAAAACCCTATCCCAGTTGGGTGGGGTCAGTTAGTGTGCAGAGTTGCGTAAAATGGACACCGCGTCACACTATCTCCCCCACCAACTAGGACAGCGTTTTCTATGTTGAAGCATCTTAAGATGTGCTTGGGGCCCACGTCCTTCCGTTGGAAGAGTGTTAGTGTAACAAAGAGACGTCTGGAGGAATTGGACGCGACATTCGCCTTATCCCAGTTGGGGTGGGTCAGTCTCTCTGCACCATTGCTCTACTAGGTAAACAACCTGGAAACGAAAACGACTTACCTTAATCTTGAACGCTCTCTTGAATCCGCTGGCGAAGAAGCCACCGAAAGGTCCAAGTATACTCGCGAACAACGCCATCACAATCGAGTGACCGAGGAACGGGAAGATGTAGACGTTCGGATCCCGTCTGGAATAGGGAAAATTGGCCACTTACAGTTAACTTTGACAAATCCTGTACAAATCTACACCTGTAGATCACACTCTACACAGCTCCATTTGAAAGTGAATGAACTCTTGTTGGGTTTAAACTGGGTTGGGGTTAAACTTAATTCGCTGCGCGGCAGTAGCGAAGCTGTCGATATCGATCCTCCTCGCGACTAATCGATATCGATTGCTCTCCTACTGCCACGCCCAAAATAACTACAAACCGCATTACGGCGACACGTCCATAGTTCGCGAGCGCGATTCTAGCTCTAAACAAAGTATCTGAGCCGACTACAAGCGCCATACCACTCAGAGCCGCTTCTCTTGTGGACTATAAACGGTCCGAACGCACTCCTCCACTGTCTAATTCACACCGTCATTAGGTAAAAAATAGGAAAAAGACCGCTCACTTGAGCACTCGGAAGATCCACGGGAAAGGACGCGGCAGAACGTACGGTTGTAGCTGGAACGACGACGGAATCGTGCAGTTCGTGTTGTCAATGTAGTAGTCCTCAACGGGACACACGAAAAACGGCCGATCGTAGAGGAACCACGAGAGCTGAACAGAATCACTTGTGCGACAGAAGTATAAACTATGTCCAGTACAGGGTTTAACCTGAAATCGTTGCGCTGTGCGACAGTATAAACGCCAGTGGCAATCGATAACACGCGCTGCTCAATCGATATCAATGGTTTCTTATTCGCGCACAAGGAGAGGCGATTCTAGTATAAACCCTCCATAGCGACTGGTCACCACGACAATGCGTAAATATATAGATCTTTCCAGGCGGTCGGCCTGTATTGATCGATTTGCACGGCTCAGTCGCGCGATTAGTTCGTCGTCGCGAACTGTAAACAGGTCATAAGTCGTGATGTGACACGATAGCGTATACACTACTGATATCGATTCTCCGCGCTACCTAATCGATATCTGCCGGTTCTCTAGCCGTGCAAGAGCAGCGACGTAAGCAAACATTAGGGACATCTTCATAGTCCGCGACAGCAGCGACTGTCGAACTTGCAAAGCCATATATCGACACACAGTTTCATTGCTGTCGCTTTACTATGAACAGGTTCTCGATCGTAGCGCACTCCACCAATATCGATCTCTCACGCGAATAATCGATAATAACGGCCTAGTCGTCTGAACAACTGCTCAGTAAAGTATAAACCCTCACTGATGGACTGTTCACACTCCAAAACAGGAGACCTTACCCGGCCATAGCATCCATATCGATTTTTGCCTGGAAATCGATGGCCTCAAGCTTTAGCTCAGTAATCAACTCCCTGCGATAGTATAAACGATACCGATATTGATCCTACGAGCTACCTAATCGATGTCGCTGGTCCTCTATCTGTGTATGCCTCGCGCCGACTTAGTACAAGCCCTCCATTTGACTGCCTGGTCGCAGATTCCACTGACAGCACTTCTCGTCAGGCAAAGCATACATATTGGCTTTCACAGGACGATCGATCGGTACTGATCGATACGCACCCTTTGGTTGTGCAGGCAAATAGCTGGTGTCACGGACTATGAATAGTTAGTCGAAACGCTACACAATCGTGTGTGCCACCGAATCGATGTTCCACGCTAACTAATCGATACTGCTGGTTTTACGGTAGTGTTTGAAGCACAGCGACATAGTATAAATCTTGCATGAGCGGTCGGTCATAGTCCGTGATGGCAGCGAGGAGTCACTTAGGGCCCGTTTATGCTTCGACGCTGAGCGACGCGACGCCACGCATGGTGGCCACATTGATCGAGCGACGCGATCAAATCAATCAAATCAATCAATCAATTTGGCCAGTATACATGCCGTCGCGTCGCTTAGCGTTGGAAGTATAAACGGGGACTTAGCATTGCATACATATCGATTTGACGATCGCGTGGTATTGATCGATTGGCACTCCTCAGTTTCCTCAGTCGCACAACTAATTCGCTAATGTCGCTGGACATGTGGATTATGAACAAGCCTTTGCGGTGCGATTTATACTTCAGTCGCTGATTGGCCTGGCGTTATGAAAACTACCTATACCGGTTGTCTGCGCCGCCTAATCAATATTGCTAGTTTCCATAACGTTGCGGCGACTGAAGTATAATCCTGCTATGGCATGTCGCAACGACGATGCGCGGCGGCAGGGCAAACCCCATCAATATCGATCCTACGCGCTGCCTAATCGATATCGAGCTGACGACATGCGACAAGACCTGGTATAAACTTCACCTAATCATAAAGTAAGTCAATACCTACCAAAACGCCGAATACCACCGTGCTAACAGCTCCACCGATGAATCCCTCCCAGGTCTTCTTCGGTGACAGCTTGATTAGTGGCGTGCGACCGAAGAAGAAGCCGAACATATAGGACATCACATCGCAGCAGATGATCATCGCCACCGGGACGAGAAACCTTAAACAGCGCATACCCCTACGGTCATTCTACCTGGAAAACTACGAGACACCTACCAGATGGTGCCCTGGAAGATGTTCTGGATGATGAAGAACGACTGACAGACAATCAGCAGCAGTGTGATATGGGTCCAAGCAAACTGAAGGAAAAAACTCGGTTCGTATGTGAAGTCGGTGTCCCAATCGGAGGGGGTAGGGGGACCTCAAAACGCCAACCGGCGTCTACGTTTCATCACGTCAAAACAGGATCAGACAACAGACGTCCAGAAGAGCACAGCACTTCCGCCAGCTAGCAAATCACTAGATCGGAAGACCGACTAATCACTCGGAAAAACCTACCAATGAGAACTGTCGCATGTAGTATCCCTTCTTCAACGACAGCACGAACCATACAAATCCCAGACAGTACAGTCCGAAGCTGATCAGACGGTGATACGTATTCAAGAAGTGCAGGAAATTCTGAAACTCATAATGGATTCGAAGATAGTATGGCCCCGCGAATCACTAAGAAGAAAACTAACGTCTTTTCTCAGCAGGATCGCCCAGTAGTCGATAAGACTCTCGCCAAAGATGAAGTAGTTGCTGGTGAGAAGGAAATACCTGAATCACGCCTTATTTGGAGAAATGGTAGAGGAAAAACAACGAAAAGCTTTAACTCGACTTAATCCTTCAAAATTAAGCCATAAACCATGTCTTAGAGGTCAAATGGGATTCAAAATTTTCGAAAAAATAATTGAGTCGGGTACCATTTCCAGGCAACAGGATATTCCTTAAAGTATACTAGTAATAAAAATACCATTTTCACGTCGAATTGGACACTTTTCAAATCGAATTGAACGCTCTTCAAATGAAACTGGACACTTTTCAAACCAAATCGGACACTCTTCACGTCAAATTGGACAAGACACCCCTCTAGGCTGGCCTATGAACTTTGAAATCAAACTACACGTCTTCCAAATCGAGACGAGCTTCTTGAAGGTTAAACTACAGACTCTTCAGAATCGTTAGACCCATTTTCGGCATAACTTTTTTGAAAGGTGAAGATTTGAGGTAAAGATTTAAATTTTTTGAAAGCTTTTAGCTGCTTTAATGAGTGTAATAATTTTATGAATTTTTATTTTTTTAGTAAAAAATGATAAAATAAAATCTGTTTAAAACGCAGCAAAGCAGAAATTATTTAGTCAATAAAAGAAGAGATTGCGCCACGCACTCGAATAGCTCGTTGAGAATTTTTTTGATTGATAGTGAAAAGCCGCTTGCAATAAGCACCCCAACGTGAGGATATGCGTGTTCTTTACAATTGTTTCCGTTGTAGAGTTTACAGGCGTAAAACTCCGTGCAAACAGCAATTTTGCTATCAATCGAATAAGAAACATGTCGCCTTTTATGAGTGCATGGCGCAATCTCTTCTTTTCGCACTAAAGAAGCCCTCCTGCCCTTTAAAGCAAGCTATAAAAAAGGCTTTATTTTCCCTTTAAAAAAGAGAATTTCATAAGATTTCAAACAACAGTGTGTTTAGTTATAGAGTGAATTAAAACTCCAACCACAATTTTCCTTGTACAAAAAATTATTCTGACCTTTTTGGAGAGTATTAAGTTTAATGTAGAAAAACCTCATTTCTGTTTGGAAGTTCGGTTCGATTTCAAAAGCGTTAGGCTTCTTTATAAGTGTCTAATTTGACGTGAAAAGTGTGCAATTCGACGTGAAAATGGCCTAAAAAAATCGGTAAATACTGCTAATAGTTTTTTTTACTACGCTGGTTTTGCCTGTAATCATACACGTTTGTTCGAGAAGCTAAAACTACCGGTTCCATAATGCATCTGTACTAGTGACACGCAATGTATAAAGCGGGATTTACACTTCAGTCGCTTGGCGGAGAGTGCTCGCCACATGGGCAATCAATATCGATCGTTCGCGCTAGCTAATCGATACTTGCGGCTTTCATAGTGTCGAGCCGCCCGGTGACTGAAGTATAAAACACGCCTAACACATTTCTAGGGTTTTCATGACGACACGACGTACGGAGACTTATGCATCACTTGATTTTTGATACGCAATTTAATTTATAATTTCTGCCCGCGGCCACCAGAAAGTGCCGCTCCAAGACGGTCTAATTCATTAATGGGATCTATCTTAGTCAGGGGGTGCACATATCTAAAAAATTATGTGCCAAATTGACTTGGCGTTCACGAAGAAGCTTCTAGAGGACAAAATAGGACCCAAGCTGACAAAATTTGCAAAAAATACATTCGGTTTCGTCACGGTTGTAAACAGACGAGGCTATGTGACTCCCTCCACCTCACCATGTTGGATCCGGTTGTAACGTGTCAGGCGGCGGTCAGCTGTATTTGAATGCGTTTTCCCGCCGAGACATCTTTACAAACGCAGTGATTTTTGTTGCTTGTTACTTAGGTCATATTTTGTCCTCTTGAAGCGTCTCCGTCTGATGTCAATTGGTTGCATAATTTTTAGTTATGTGCCCCCCCCCCCCCTCCCCGCGACCAGGATAGTTCCCATTAATGGTTCCACTCCGTTCGGAAGCCAACCAAGTGTTCTACCTCTCCAGGGGCAGTAGGACGGCACCGGGTGCAGAGACCCAAAGCCAAAAGGCATTGAACTCACCAAGACAGCAAACGGAACCACGGGAAGTCGTACATTCGGTAGACAGCCAGGCCGATGCTGATGATTTCGTGGAAGCACTTGAATTGGATGGCGAACACCTAAAAAGAAGGCAAGTAGCCAGAAATTACAAGAAACGTCCACGAAACTGGCCTACCAGCGCCATCAGCCACGTCGGTCCACGGCTCACGATGAAGGAAAACATCGACACCATGATGACGGTGAACACTCCGCGCACAACCCAATTCCGCCATCTGGAAACGAACCCCGTCACCCTAGCAGGCGGAGGAACCCTTGGGAGAGCTGACCTACCTAGCTGGTAAAGGCGCCAGCACCGAGTCGACCAACTCGCCCATGCTTCCGGTGTCTTGCGGAATAATCTTCGTCAATCCGGAGATTCTGAAGATGCCGTATGAACTTTGTTGCAAGGAAGTGATAGGCTTCAAAAGGAAGATGTAGATCAAAACCGAGTAGATCCCAAGAGGCGCCCACATAGAAGACAATACAATTTACGACAACACAGCCACCACGACAATAATAACACGAGAACTTTGCAACTAACGAGCTACGCTGGGCGGACTGCTTTGCTGGCGGATCGCTGAAAATCGTTCATACTGTGACAAACGTACACGAAAACTATTCAATTCTCCAAGTTCTCTCTTCCTTAAAACTCGGCATCTCAGTGCGTCAATAATTCTGTGCCAAATTGGGTCCCAAGGTGGATCAGTTTATTAAGCGGCCTAACGCTCCGACCTGTTCGTCGTTTTCAGAGGCCTAAAAGTGGCTCAAGACTTTAGACACTGCTCGTTCTATAGCTCACAATGCGAAAGGCAGGAAGTCAGTAGCGATCGAGGGACACTCATTTCGACCATTCGGTGCTGGATTCCATGCAGAAATCCAGAATGCTTCGAACACCTTCCGATACGAAATATCGGTCCCATACGTCAGAATCATGCACATAACGTCAAAGTCGCCTTTACTATGCTCCTCAAACCCTGTGCTTGCCTAACGGACTAGATAAAGTACCACGCCTTTTAGCAGCCAGCAGTACTAGCACTTCGCACTGAAGGACACTTGGCTAGTAAAAGACGTGGTACTTTGTCTAGTCCATTAGGCAAGCACAGGGTTTGAGGAGAACGGTGGATGCGACTTTGATGTTAAGTGCACGATTCTGACGTATGAAACCGACATTTCGTCTCGGAACGCGTTGGAGGCACTCTGGATTTCCGCATGGAATTCAGCACTGAACAGTCGATATGAGTATCCTTCGATCACTAGTGACTTCTTGCTCTTTGCATTGTGAGCTATACAAGGAGCGGTGTCTAGTTTTGAACCAGTTTTAGGCCTCCGAAGGCGACGACGAAGTCGGAATGTTATGCCGCTCAATAAATTGATTCACCTTACAACCTCGCTTGGCAGAGAAATATTGGCGCACTATTCAATTCATTTTCTTTAACCCTCAAATGGCTATTAGTGAGGTTATAAGCTGTTAGCCTATTGGGCAGGATGCTCTACGTCGTCACAACACTGGCGCTGTTTGAGTAAATGCTACATCCACCACACCAGAGGTCACATTTAACGGTTAACGATTTAACAATTCTCGTCCGACTCTCGATGAATCTTGCCATCTCTGACGTTGTAACAGAAGAGCAGTTTCTTCAGCGTAGCCAGGATTGCTACAAATCTTTAGTGCGGCCCATGTTCCGTCGTTGTCGCCCTCTTACGAGACTGGAAGAGTCGAAGTCATTCGAGAAACTGCCGTCACAAATGCCATTTTATCCTGCAGAAACCCATCCAAAAGGCTAAGAGACCACGAAAACGACACCGAAAGACTGTGACGGTGGACTCTGCTGTCCACATCTAAGACTAGCCTTGTTTCTCACTTCTTACGGTGTCATTTTCGCGGTCTCTTAGCCTTTCGGATGGGTTTCTGCAGAATGAAATGGCATTTGGGAGTGCAGTTTCTCAAATGACTTCGACATTTCTAGGCTCTGAAGAAGGCGACAACGACGAAACATAGGCCACAATAAAGATTTGGAACAATCCTGGCTACGCTGAAGAAACTGCTCGTCGATTTAACAATTCTAAGGAATTAAAGACAGTTTCCAGTCAAACCTGACTTACCGACTTCACGGATTTTTTCTTGGAAACTGTATTGCAGCAAATACCCAAGGATAAACTTGCTAAGACTCACTCCAATAATACAAGAAAATCTTGGAAAATACCACCACAAAATAGAAATCGTTGCAAAGAAATAATTGATGTTAGGACGAAATAGGAGACCCCTAAACTTGTAGGAAAGCCCTGCATGTGGAGCTGTGCCCCATGGTTCCATGCGGCACCATCTCTCTGCAGAATTTGCTCGAGAGCCCTCACATCATCAGGCAGCCTACCACTGGCGATCTCGGGAAAACGCACCAATGATGTGGAATCGAAATCGAAATATCCCGATTCTACGTCAAACTGGACAATTTTGATATCAAGTTGACCACCTTCCAAATCGTAGAAGGCGCCTTTCAGATTTGACTAAACTCCCTCTAAGAAGGGTTTTTAGTTTTTTTTAAGAGTAGACAATATTTTGCTTGAATACACCCCGGTGCAAATAGGTTCCCCCCCCCCCCCCTCCCGGTTTGTCCATTAGTTCCCGAAGAACCCGCTGCCGAGGCTCAATAATGCTGCCATCGTATTCCTCACTATCGAGAACATCTATAGAAGAATTCTAAGCAGGTTATCTTACCAGTGCAGGATACCACGAATTTTTATTGAAAATTTAGCGAATGTAGACCGGTGCAAAATATAAGTTCACTCCATAAAAAACCTCATTAATCACAAAAGTTCCTACAGACAAAGTAAGAACGGTACTTTGTCACATCACCTTTGTTGTAAACAACATCGAAAATTCTATTTGGCATACTTCTGATGAGGTCAACAATAATAGTTTCCTTTTCATTGGTCCATGCATCAAGTAGCGCGTTCTTCAGACAGAAACTGAAGTGAAAGTGGTTCTATTTTTGTACACTTTGTGTAGACGAATGCCCACGAGTTCTCTATCGGGTTGAGATCTGGGGAACAACTAGGCCACTGCAAAAGTTGAATTCTGCTGGAGTTAAGCCAATCTGTAAAGAAGATCGAGTATTTTCCAGGCGCAACTTTGGCGAAGGAAGTCTCATGGATTGGGCTGCGTTTTTTGGATACGGACTCGTTGCCTTGGAGTTCGTCTCGTGTAGGATGAACAGTGAAGACACCAGAAATTGCTCGGAGATCACTTTCTGTCATATTTCAGAAGATTTCATAGACACAGTCTCATTTGCCAACAAGATAACGCATCCATGCACGTATGACAGTCAACTACAGATTGGCTTAACTTCAAAAGAATCCAACTTTTGAGTGGCCTGGTTGTTCTCCAGATCTCAATCCGATAGAGAATTTGTGGGGCATTCTTGTACACAAAGTGTACAAAAATGGAATCACTTACACTTCCGTGTCTGATCTGAAGAACGCCATACTTGATGCATGGACCAATGAAAAGTAAACTATTATTGTTGACCTCATCAGAAACATGTCAAATAGAGCTTTCGATGTTGTTTACAACAAAGGTGATGTGACAAAGTACCGTTCTTACTTTGTCTGAAGGAACTTTTGTGATTAATCAGGTTTTCTATAAAGTGAACTTATATTTTGCACCGGTCTCCATTCGTTAAATTTTCAATAAAAGTTCGTGGTATCCTGCACTGATGAGATAACCTGCTTAGAACTCTTCTGTAGAGATTTTCGATAGTGAGGAATCATCATTGAGCCTCGGCAGCGGGTTCTTCGAGTAGTAATGGACAAACCGAGGGTGAACCTATAATTTTGCAACGGGGTGTATAGTAGCTTTTCACTGAATGAGATACTATATCGCTTGAGAACAGGGCACTTTCCACTTTATGCAAATCAGAGAGAAAATCATTTCTGTTGATATTCAAGAACTTTTGCTGCAATCTTTTGTGCAGAATTGATTTTATATCAATTTCGGTTCAATAGATGTTCTGTTCTAAATATGTTCTTAAACGGCTTGCCGAGTTGGTGAAGTGATCCGGCCAAGGACTCCTTCCTCATTAGGACATCAGTAGCAACAAAATGCTGGACGACTACTGTAGGCGCCTCATCTTTTTTCACATTTTGGTTTTTTCATTTCAACGTAGAATGAGAAGCACAACCAACTTCTCAGCCTTATGCTATCTGGAAACGTTATGATACCAACACTGATGTGCTGAATAATAAGAAGCACTTAGACGAGCCGCCAGCTCAAAGTTCAGCAAACAGCAGTTTCACAAAAAACACTCCTAATCTCTTAGAACTTCTCCAGACCGGAAACAGTGGCCCTTGGAGGAAAGTTTCCTTCTTAAATACAAAGTAGAGCAACTCCTTCTTGTAAAGAATCACTCCAACCAGTGAACTCAAACCAGAAAACCCTTTACTGAACCCCCATAAGGTCATTTTAAACCCAAAAGGTAAGGAAAAAGGGACAACAATCCCTTGAAAAGTTGAAAAAATACAAAAAAAGGAAATGAAATGAAGGTAATCCATCAAAAGCAGCGAACCTCTCCTCGTCGTGTGGAATGGCGTCCATGTCGCTTTCATCGCTCGTCGGACGTACTTCTTCCGCTGCCGCATGGCCTTGACCAGCAGGTCGACGTTGTCGTACCGGCTCACTGTCTCCAGTGTCAGCCATTACCTCAAGATTCCAAGCTATAAGAATCGCGGAAGACGTCGGCGACTCCGTCGATCAATACGGCGCGAGACAAAACATCAACGATAACATCGGAAACTGTGCTGGCGATATCAATGAAGGTGGAAATGGGCGCACTTTGTTCAAAGCGTTGTGGATCGAGCGCCCCTTTCGTGTATCGACCTTTGGACTAGGGCTCATGAGCGATTCCACGTTCGAATGTCGGTAATCATGAACAATACTCTTCTCTCGAACGTTTCCGATGCACACAAGAACGAAAGTGACGGCCAGCGAACAAACATGTACCGTACTCTTTTTAGGCGCCAAATAACCGTGCCTCGTGTGGTTGCACGCTTCTCCTCAGAACCTTCTGTATTTGAAGACAAGCCGTTCTGACTAGGAGCTGAGCGTCTATTGGCCACAGAAGTGAACGGGAGGAGCCCGTTTAAATTCGTGTTGGCATGTACCTCACAGAAAGGTGCAATGCGGGCTATAAAGTAGGGTAGAAAATCGAACTAGTGAACCTGACCAGGGGATTTCGCCCTCGGGACAATCATGAATATGACGGTCGGCGAAAAAGCATGTACCGTACAATTTTTAGGCGACAAAAAACCGCGCCGCCTGTAGTTGCACGCTTTTCCTCAGAACGTTCTGTGTTTGACGGCAAGACGTTTTGACTAGGAGCTGAGCATCTATTAGTCGTAGAAATGGATGGGAGGTGTCCGTATAAATTCGTGTTGGCGTGTACATCATGTAAAGGTGCAATGTGGGCTATGCGTATGCACTCTATGGAGCAGCGAACGAAGTTTGTTAGGTAGAACATTAGTGGATGTTCTTCGCAATCTCGAGCACAATCTTGAGCTATTCGAATGTTCAGAATAAAATATAAAAAATCAAACCTAAATAAAGTAGGCTAGAAAATTGAATTAGTGAACTTGACGAGGGGATTTCGCCCAGCTTCTAACATCTTTGTTATCTTTTCAGTATCTATTTCTCCAGACCTTTCCTTTTTTGTTGTTCTCAGCACAAGACGACAGAGTGTTTTTAAGAGGCTTTGCTGCGTTTTGTAATTATAAACCGAATTACAAAACGCAGCAAAGTCTCCTATAAACACCGCATCGTCATGTGCTGGGAACAACAAGAAGAAAGGGAAAGCAGCGCTCAGGAGAAATAGATGCTGGAAAGATAACAAAAATGTTAGAAGTTGGGCGAAATCCCCTCGTCAAGTTCACTAATTCAATTTTCTAACCTACTTTATTCAGGTTTGACTTTTTTATATGTTATTCTGAGACATTCGAATAGACCAAGATTCTGCTCGAGACTGTGAAGAACATCCATTAATGGTCTACTTAACAAACTTCGTTCGCTGCTCCATAGAGTGCACACGGTATGTTCGCCTATTGCATAGCACGCATTGCACCTTTACATGTGGTACACGCCAACACCAAATTAAACAGGCACCTCCCATCCCTTTCTGTGACTAAGAGACGCTCAGCTCCTAGTCAGAACCTCTTGCCGTCAAATGCAGAACGTTCTGAGGAAAAGCGTGCAATCACACACGGTGCAGTTTTCGACGCCTAAAAATAGTACGGTGCATGGTTGTCCGCCGGATGTCATTTTCATGCTTGTCCCAATGCAGACAGTAGTCGTAGGCGTCAGATCAATAGCATATCTGCAATCGCGAACATGCACACAACACATTCAATCAGCCTCCAATCCATCGGGGGAGGCTCGGGTTAGACGAGCATACGGCCCGTGCTATACTCACATTCACTTCTAAAGCTCAACCTCAAGGGTTTTACTATCAAAACACTTCCTTGTGATATCCTACAGAATAGCGACGTCATCGTTCGTGAGCAGTTTTAACATGAGTCACACAAAGGCTTGGTTACACTCACCACGACGGCGTCAGGCCTCGGAAATCGATTCGCAGAAAAAGTGGCAATCTGGAAGCCAACCGAGCAGCGCGCTATCAGCTGAATAGAACTCGAAGAAAAGCAATTGGCGACGAAGTCTTATAGCAGGCACGACGGACAGCGAAGATCCATGTGACGCCGGAACATTATTCATGAGAAAAATGCCCAGCCGCTCGAGAGCGCGCATGTGAATTGTGGAGCGAAAACAGCAAACAATTCGTCGATGACGCTAATCCCTGGCAGCCCTTGTCCTCTACACCTCTGGAGGCTTTAGTAAGCTGAGGGGCCTAGCTCCTTCAGCCTATTAAAAGTCCCAGAAGTGTCAGGAACAAAGTGCAGCCTGGAACTAGCGCAATCAACAAATAGTTTGCTGTCCTCGCTCCATAGTTCATATACGCTCTCGCTCGGCTCGGCACTTTCTCATGAATAATGCCCTGGCATCGCATAGATTTTCGCTGTCCGTCGTACATGCTTTGATGAGACTTCTTCGCACAATGGCATTCCTCCGAGTTTGACTCAGCTGATAGCGTGCAGTTCTATTCCAAATTGCTGCTTTTGACACTCATAGTTCACGAGCGCCGCAACTGGGTTATAGCGGGTACTGATGGGCAAGGTTTATACTTCAGTTGCATGGCGAGCAGTACAATAGTGACCTATATCGATCGGTGGGCGGCCCAATCGATATTGGTCACTATATCAATCGGGTCGCCACCTGATCGATATAGGTAATCGAGGAGAGAATACAGTTAGGTGCAACAGACCTGTTCGAGCAACTATAGTTCCTGTAGGGAACTTCGCCGCAACTTCGATCCCGTCACTTCTAGCTTATACTTGCGCCGCCACGTGGCCCATAGATATCGATTTTCCGCGCCGGCCGATCGATATCTATTCCGACTATGGTGCCGCGCTGCGACGCAACTATAATCTAGAGCTTAGGCTTCCTAGCATGGGACACAGGCTTGCCCCACCCAATTTGAACTGCACCCAGACACCAGGGGTTTGTAGACGCAAAATCGAAC
Organism: Heligmosomoides polygyrus bakeri; assembly: GCA_947359475.1. NCBI lineage: Eukaryota > Metazoa > Nematoda > Chromadorea > Rhabditida > Heligmosomidae > Heligmosomoides > Heligmosomoides polygyrus. The sequence continues at coordinate 112,227,179 of OX375865.1, forward strand.
ATATACGGGCCACCCCTTCCCCTCCCGGCTAGGAGATCGTCAGGAACCCGAGTACTGTAGTTATACAGTATCCAAGAAAGTAGATGGGCTCTGTATTCATATGAGTAGTAACAATTGGGCAACCCAAATATAGATAAATATAATAAATAAATAGAATAAATACAATATGCAGGAGTAATAACAATATGATAAATATTCTTTGTTTATGGATTTGCGATAGTTCTGTAGATGATGATCTGAGGCCCAGACACTCCCAGCGGTCAACCGTAAGGTCTACTACATACAGCCCGTCGGCGAAACTGGCCGGTAGTTGAACAGCATTTCTCCTGAAATTTTTCGCCAGATTGCAACCCATCTTCCGAAAGTGCCTAGTTCGACCGCTGATGAAATTCGGTTCACCTGTCGGTGAATGCGTCAAATGTGATGTGTGGTGTGCGCTTACACTGTTCCGCAACTGCACACCTTCCCCCATATCCTACATAGTCAAATTAAGGGCCTGTTCATACTTCATAACAAGAGCGACTCGCCGCCCGTGCAAAACATGCATATCGATTAAAACCGAGCGCGTGCCGTCGAAGTGTTCATGCTCGAACGCCGGCGCTGTCGCTTCAGTCACCCTTGTCGCTCCTGTTGCTGCTGTCGTCTGTTCATACTTCCGCTCACTGCGCATGCCACGTACGCTGCGCTCTCGTTGCTGCTGTCGCGAAGTATGAACAGGCCCTAAAGCGGCTTTTTAGTCTGGCCACATCTTACTACATCTGCGCCTAGCACGGTGATTGGATTCTTAGTGACTCATTTAACTAGTATGAAATGGGTTACAATATGGCTACCGTAACTGGCTGGTACAGAGACAGACCGCAATACGTGATGTCGTGACTCGCGTCTGACAGGTCTCCACGAGTCGTCGCCGTCGCTGGGCCGGCCCGGTCGATCGATCAGGTCAAACCTGGTCAGCCGCCGCCGAAGTCTCTAGAAGCCGGCAGAGACGCAGAGGGCGCGTGCCTCTGTCGTCTCTGGCCGGCTCGGTCGCCAGTTCTGCCACCATCGCTCCCGCTGAGCGGTGGATCTCCTGACTCCCGGAGTAGGTTGGGTGCAGCCTGGCCGATGATGCGTAGATTAGGTCGCTTTATCATTCATGTCATGTTACATTGGTCGCCGCCACTTAGTTAATATAAATTTATAAAACACAAGGTCTACTATCTAAAATATGTGAGGTGGTCACCAAACTATCGAGGTCAAACGTAAGGTCATAAAGCGTCGTAAGCGGAGGGACCGCCGGGGGTCTGTGGACGCTGCGACCAACGGGGGTTTCTCCCGGAGCAAGTCAACAGATGTCGAGACGCTCTCATGTGGAAACTCCAAGTCGCATGGGTCAAACACGCGGCAATCAAGATCCGCCAAGGGCCTTAGGGTAATAAATACAGCGTGGCAGTCTGAGTCCAATAGTCGCGAGCCGCGGGTCTAACATGCCACAGCTCGGGCGATGGGCGGTTCCTCGGCCTCCACCGATGTACGGGCGAAGGATCCCCCGTGGCACGACACGTGAGGTGTTGGCTAAACTCTAGCCATGTTTGCTTATAACGCTGCTGAATAGATTCGAAAACAGCAAAAAGTGGATCGACACCTGAAATAATCTCCATAAATGATGTTTTGGAGCAAATTCTCGACGCAATACGGGTATGGGGGTGGGGATGACGACGAATTTAGCTCTGGCGCGACGCGGCTGCAGCGCGGCAGCCTAGGGCGGTGGATAGTTCGCATATATGCTGAGACTTTTTGCGAACGATTTTGCTAGACTATGACTAGCAAGTACTACTGTAGTAATTACAATGCCGTTATCTGTTGTCAGCACTGCTCAACAGCTTCGTTCCCCGAAAGGAGGCAAATTCACGCACGACGAAATTAGCAGTCATTTGTTCGCATACAAGACCACCATTTAGAAAGCCGACGATCGAGGGCCACTGGCGATGAAACGGACACAAACAACGCACGCATTACGGGAAAAAGCAGTGGCGAGACCAGCTGATAACGATTTTAAATCTTCTAACCACAAGCTGACTAGAAAGTGGCGTGTTCACCAAGTGGAATGGAAATGGGTGGGCAATGTAAGTGAACAGTTGCCTAGAAGGAAATCTGCCTGACGTAACAAGCTGAACAGAGAGAGGAAATCGACAACGACACGAGCTGAGAACCAACGGCTGTTCATGCGTGTCTGTAAATGCGCGTGAGGTGCATCTTACCATACGCGATTCCACGTACAGAAGGGTAGGGAATGGCTTTTGAAAAGGAAGCTAAAGTTCCGCGGAAAAAAGGCAGTTATGCTCCCGATGAAGGGGTGGGGGAAATGGGTGGGGGGGGGGGGCTCACCTCGCATTCAGTGGTTGTCCGCATTGGTAGGAAGGCATGTTAGTTACATCAGAAATGGCCTACCTCGGTTCACTGTAAGGGTAGAACACGCCAGTGCTGCAAAAAAAAATTCCAGTTTCGTACATCACAAACCGTTATGTATGGTATTCCTACATGGTGCCTCCGACCCTATTTTTATTTTTATTTATTTATTTGCGAAGTGAATGGTTTTTAAAATGGAAAGTAAAATTCCATGGGAAAAAGCGTAGTTAGGACCTGTTCATACTTCGCGAGAGAAGCGACAAGGACGACGAGAGCGCAGCGCGCGGAAGTATGAACAGGCAACAGCAGCGACTGGAGCGACTGGAGCGACAGCGCCGGCGCTCGAGTATGAACACTTTTCGCGGGCGCGCGCTCGGTTTTAATCGATATGCATGTTTTGCATGGGCGACGAGTCGCTCTTGTCGCGAAGTATGAACAGGAAGTATGAATCAGCACTCCTCGTTAAACGCACACAACAAAAAACTGCGGACGAGTTGTCGCGGCACGGCCACACAGTCATCACCGTACGTAGTCTTTTGCTCTCTGCGCCCTCCTAGCTTAGAGATCGCGTCGGCGTCCCGCTGACGTTGATCGATCTCTTGTAAGCCAGCGAAGGACGCCTCGTCGAGCGAGTCGTGGTGCAGTGGATAAGCGGGTTGCTTCGTGCGAGGAAGGTTGGTGGTTCGGTTCTTCTGCGTTGTGGCATTCTTGCACTTCAGCTGACTATGTGATATTTGAGGGGTTTCGACGTCTTCACAATTTCGAGGCTTTTTTTGCGCATCTTCCAACCGTATACGCTTCGCCGCTTCAGACCCCAGCTCCGGGCCCCTCCTGGACGATGAGAGCAGTTTCCACACGAGGAGCTTGGCTGCACCACACCCTGGACCCCTTTACCTGATTCTGCGCTCGAAGAGCGCAAAAGCTAGCCCCGGACTCCCCCCCCCCCCCTCCCTGAGCGACGAGAGGTTCGCGCGTGTAATGCTTGGAATGAAGGATTTCGAGCTCCATCGCCAACGCCCGTGTTCGACTGTTTGAATTTCTACCTTTCGCGCCCGAACAACTCGTCCGAAAACTCGTCCGCAGTTTTTTGCTTGTGTGCGTTTAACGGCGAGTACATCAGCTTAGGTTGGCCACCAGGATTAAAACCGAGTGATCGCCGCCGAAATCTGTTCATACTCGAGCGCTGGCGCTGTCGCTCCTGTCGCTCTTGTCGCCTGTCCATACTTCGCGCCGGCAATAGGAGCAACGGGAGAGACTGCGGCGATGGGCGGAGTCTGGAGAACGTGATTATACCATGGCACACTACTGTTCGAAGGAAACGATTCCTATTCTGCCATTCTTCAGATCAAGGTAAGACATGCTATTATACTTCTTTTGAGTGCCAGATTGATGACGTAGGTAAAATGACTGCTTGCTAATGTCTGTGTCAACTAATTCACAGACTTACAAAAATAGGCATTATTGTGCAATCACGTACAACACACTACGTCCCTCGCCAAAGTCGCTCTTGTCGCTTGTTGGTACTTTCCGGGCACTGCCGTCGCTCTCGTCGCTCCTGTCGCTGCTGTCGCGAACAATGAACAGGGCCTAATGAGCTACATGCTTTCTTGTTTGCTGTGTGTTTTATGACAAATTTTACTTGATCATTTTTTCTCCAAAAATAAACATTTCATAAAATTATTACACTTATTAGTGCGGATAAACTGTAAAAAATTACAAAGAAAGTTATACCAAATTTTCCTTGAACAAAAAATTATTCTGGCCATGTTGAGGAGTCTGTAGTTTAACCTGTCTGAAGGTCATTTTGATTTGGAAGAGTTCACACCGATTTCAAAAGTCTTAGGGCCTGTTCATACTTCGCGACAAGAGCGACAAAAGCGACAAAATGTCTGGAGCGACAAGAGCGACAAGAGCGACTGGGGCGACGGACATAGTTTGGTGTACGTAAATAATTGCGTACTCCACACTCCGTTCGCGACGAATGCAGTGTAAAATGCGTAATTATTTACGTACACCACACTACATCCGTCGCCCCAGTCGCTCTTGTCGCTCTTCTCGCTTTTGTCGCTCTTGTCGCTCTTGTCGCAAAGTATGAACAGGCCCTTAGGCTTAGTCTTAGAAGAGTGACTTGACGTGAAAATGATATCTACGGAAAACAACACAGGATTCCCATCTTAAATGGTCAACTCCTCAACAGGCGGAAATCGATATTGACTGATTGATTGATCCAAACCATTGAGGGACACGTTCAGTGATCATCAATTTTGCGCGGATGCACGGATGGATGGACGGACAAACGAGATCCTTTATCCTGTGTGCTAGGACTTAGCCAGAGCATCATTCGAAACTACACACACACACACACACACTACAATACTGGAAAGGAAGCCCTCCAAGTGGAAGGCTGTGCTTCATCACCAATAACAAGCAGACAGATAGACATAACGCAATGAGAATATCTGCAGGCTGATCAACTGAGATCTCACTCATCTCGATGTGAGATGCAGTTAGTGGGTGGAAATGCTGTCCAATGACTCATCGGCTAGGCTTTTCAGACGAGTTATCTGCAGGCTTTTCCTCTCGGGACCACTCAGACTGGTCCCGAGAGAAATAGCCTATAGAAGATAACTCGTCTGAAGGCCAACTTCCCATGGGACAAATCGGAGAGTTTGCAAACGACACGATAGGAAAGCTAAAGCTGTTTCAATCAGCGGAATTCCCATCAATTTCGGCAAACAACACCATCAAAGGCGATTTGGCGACTTTGCACGAGGTTTAGCACGAGATGACCTTCATGAGCAAACAAATCGAAGGCGAGACCGTTATCTGATCGAAGCAGCAAGACCGACACACCAGCACAACATGGTCAGCGACGTCTGCCCCAGCGAACTTGAAAGCACTATCGAGGAGCCGGACAGAGCCTGAGCTTCGAATGGAAGTCAGACGGATGCCTAATGAATGGGGCCGAGCGGAACGTGTCACGCTGTCACGCACCATTACAGATGACGTGCCGCCGCTCGGTCGAGAGTTGCACAATGGGTTGCCGGGACGGCGGTCGATTGGCTGCCGGCGGTGAAACAATTCCCGATGGCGCCGCTGAGCGCTCCGGAACCGGTTCTCGATGCGGGGCGAAGGGATTGCAACTAGTTCTTCACCTAGCCAGAGCTAACTCAATGTTCTTTGAGCCTTTATCAGTGGAAAAAACACAGGTGAAGTCTCCTTGAAATGCAGTTCACCGACTTCTTAGTTCATACTTCCGCGCGTGGGTACACGTTGCGTATGCTCGGCTCTGCCCTCAGGCGACAAGGATGTCAAACCATACGAAACGTGAAAACGCCAAGAATTGGTGTCGTGGTGTTCACCACAACTCTTAAAGGCCCCGCAGAGTCTCTGCACTCTTATGGGTCCCGCCGCGCAGAAGCCGATGCGCATAATCGATATTCCACGAGCAACTATGAACGCCCGGACTCACTCGTCAGTTCTACGTCCGGTCTCCGCATCGGACGGCCGCGTCTTCGTTGTCTTTGTCTCGGAGGACTGTCGTCTGTCATGCCCCATGCGGCTCTAACCGCCTTGATGTCTCATGTCTCTCTGTTTCTTACCGCCATGATAACTCATGACGGGATTTCAAATTGTATTTTGAATGTAGGAAAGGTCTCGAATGCGCTCCCGCCAAGGGGCGCGAAAACAGGGCACGAAAGCCGGTATAGATTTGTAGCAGGGCTCAAGTTTTTCCTTTTTGTCATTGCGACGTTGTCTCTTCTATTCTCGCTCGTATCTGTTGATGTTAAGAGATAAAAGTGCCTCATTCTTGTTGTGTGACCGTACGTCTCGATTGCAGCCGGGTTGTTACCGGATCGAGGAGTCGATCACTCAGAACATTTTGAACAAGTTAGGGCCTGTTCATACTTCGCGACAGCAGCGACAAGAGCGCAGCGCGCGTGACGTGCGCGGCGTACGCAGCGCACCTAAAGGCCCCCACGGTGTTCTGCGGCAGCGCCGCTCGCCGCTATGGTTAAGGATAGGGCAGGGACGCCGCCGGCGGCGAGCTCTGCGTCTCTGCCCTGTGGTTAAGCATAGGGCCGCGGCACTGCCGCAGAACTCTGTGGGGACCTTAAGTATGAACAGGCGACAGCAGCTACTAGAGCGACTAGTGCGACAAAAGCGGCTGGAAGCGACAGCGACGGCGCTCGAGTATGAACACTTTTCGGCGGCGCGCGCTCTGTTTTAATCGATTCGCATGTTTTGCACGGGCGACGGGAGCGACGAGAGCGCACGAGCGCAGCGACAAGAGCGACAGCCCGGCGCTCGAGTATGAGCACTTTTCGGCGGCGCGCGCTCGGTTTTGATCGATATGCATATTTTGCACGGGCGACGGGAGCGACAAGAGCACACGAGCGCAGCGACAAGAGCGACAATCCAGCGCTCGAGTATGAACACTTTTCGGCGGCGCGCGCTCGATTTTGATCGATATGCATATTTTGCACGGGCGACGGGAGCGACGAGAGCGCACGAGCGCAGCGACAAGAGCGACAGCCCGGCGCTCGAGTACGAACACTTTTCGGCGGCGCGCGCTCGGTTTTGATCGATATGCATATTTTACACGGGCGGCAAGTCGCTCTTCTCGCGATGTATGAACAGGCCCTTACTTGCAAGCTACATGTAGGTCATAGATTGCCTCAAACTAGTCATTCGTAAGCTGCTGCAAGCTAGACAAGATGTCGCATGTAAGATACACGAAGGCCCCTGTAAGTCATAGGAAACCTCCTGGTAGTATAAACCTAGATCTAAACTAACGGATTATAAATGTATTCGTTCAAATGGACCTTGGTCCTTTACCTTTTGTGAAAATTGAACAAACGATAATAAAATAAACGGTAGCATAACGATTTCCGGCGACCAAATTTTGCTAAAAATAAAACTCGACCTTTGCTTTCTACTGAATAATACTGCGCGGTGCAAGACTAGAGTGGAAGTGAGGTTATCTCTGGCCGGAGAGACCTAACATTCTCTCCTTATCCTCAAATGGCACCTTTTCCGACCTGCTCTGCCTTATAATAAGTGTCTTCTTACAGTACAAGCTGTCACACATCGGATTTTCGCTAATCTCTACCATTAACCTTCATTTCCACTTTTAAAGGTTTGTTTTTAGCAACAGTCTAAACCAAGGAACTCATGAAAATAGTCCTATTGTGGTGTAAAGAAGGAAGAATGGGGTACTAGAATGGGAATCCAAATGACAAAAAAGTGCCGAATGGGGACGACGAGAAAAACTCTACTTTGCCAGATAACTCGTTCCAAAGCACACGGGAAATGAGGAAGATGACAGAAGGAAGGGCAGCACTGTCCGGCTCGGCAGAGCAGCGTCGGTGGAGTGGCGTCGATCCGCTTTGGGCCTGTTCATACTTCGCGACAAGAACGACAAGAGCGACTGGAGCGACAGGGGCGACGGATGTAGTGTGGTGTACGTAAATAATTACGCATGTCACACTACATTCGTCGCGGACGGCGGAGTGGTGTTCTACCCCCGCCCTTTAAACAGAGGCGTGGCGAATGTCTGCGTCTCCACTATCTCGTAAGGCAGCCACTGGACTCTCGAGAAAGCCTAGGGGTTGGGGGTGGGCGGGCCAGGGGGACGAGGGGGTAGAACGCTCGACCCCCATCGCGGAAGGAGTGTGGAGTACGCAATTATTTACGTACACCACACTATGTCCGTTGCCCCAGTCGCTCTTGTCGCTCTTGTCGCTTTTGTCGCTTTTGGCGCGAAGTATGAACAGGCCCTTTGGATAGATATACCGCATGACCGCGCGCGCGTACGCTTCCTTACATGCCGCGTGTGAGGACGCGTACGTAATGTTTCAAACCAATTAGGCGCGAAACATCAGCTTGCACGAAAGCTTCTTTCAAGCTTGCATGCAATTAGTTGCGTGCAAGTTTAAAATTCCTGGTTGCAACCTTGCAAGTTAGTCAACCGCGAGAGATAAGTCGCGAGTAACTTGTTTTCGAGGTTTAAAGACGCAAGGATGACCGCAGCACGATACCATCGCAGTACTACCTACTTTACGCTATCATCGTCGATCGTCTTTTGTTTGTCAATATCCACTCCATGGATAGCAGCACGATACCAGAGACGAGTACGAGATGTTTTTCAGCGCGGATGCCGGGAGGAGGTAACCGTGGGCCACTGGGGAAGCAGCACCACCTCGTGGGCATAGACCCCAGGTAGAATCTTTCCACGCAGAAGAGTTGTTGCAAGGGTTCCCGTAGTTACGTGGGGTAATGGCCGTTTCGGCTCGCTTTGATGTCTATGTTGAGGCACCCATTTCTCTTAATTATCAAACGTCAGATTTTCAGGTTTTGATCATCCATGCATCCTTTTCACAGCCTCTCCTTTTTCCCTCCTTCTATCCTTCCACCACTCCATGCTTAGCACTCCTCCTTTTCACTGATGAACCACGGGATGAGTACTAAACTAAGGTTCGTTTGAGGCTAGTGACGAAACGAATCTTCACACCCTTTATTGGAACATTTTATTTGAAGGCCGCGTATGGGTTTGGAAATATCGGAAACGTACTCCCGATCCCATGACCTAGAGTTGATCAGCCGCGATCATGCCACAGGCACTCAGGGAAACTATTTAAGGCGCTGCGGCAGAACACGGGAGCTCCGGATATCGATACGCCACCGACGCCAGCCAGGCCACGACGACTGCCGCCTCGGACACCGACGACGGACGACCACGACCAGCTCACCGCCAACGGACCCTTCCGGCCCGGCCAGCCGGACTCACCGTCGCCGCCGCCTTTCGTCTTAAGGCCCATGCACACTTCTGCGACAGCGCGGCGCGGCCATGATGAAGCATAGGGCCGCGACGGTCGCGGCGCGACAGTGCGACACGTGCCGCAGGGTGGGGGCATGCACACTCTTGCGGCTGTCGCGGCGGCTATCGCAGGCGACGCCGCGCTGAGTGCCGCAGGCTGGAATGGTTCAAATCATTCCTGGCGGCGCGGCATGCACGGGGACGTCGCCCCCGTTGGCTATAACGATGCTCTAACGCGACCGCGCCGCGACCGCCGGATTTCGCGGAGGTAGCCGTCGCGCCGTGGTGTCGCAGAAGTGTGCATGGGCCTTTATCGCGACACCGTCCACCTGCCTCCGCCGACGCCACCTCTGGGCCCCGCCGTTCCCGGCCACCGTACATCAGCCAATCAATAAACATTAAATCCGAAGTGTTTCGCTCCGCACCAGGGTGGATCACCCGATCTATTACTAATGTTCAAAAGGAGAGTTGGTTGAATCCACAATATATTTATTGACCACACCTACGCAGTGTCGTGATGCATCAGAGAGCTTAAGGGCTGGTTGGAGGTTGCAGGTTCAACCTTACTTTGTCATTTTGTTTGCCTAATTTTTGTTGTATTGTATTCGCGTAACGTATAACTATTTAATGTGTGATTGTTACATGTAAATGAAAATGAAGTTTCATAATTGATAACTTAAGTGAATGAGCATAAGCAATGCATAAGAAGGTGCATACCTTTTATCTTGCAATCTCTTACGATTTACGACGATTTTTTCGTAATTACGATTTACAAAATTTCTTATCTCATTTACGCACACCCCTGTCCAGCACAAAAAGGGCCAGCGTATGCTGAGAAGCGGGGTCTCAAGTTAGTAGAAACGGCATGACAGGGAGGGATGAGCACTGGCGTGTGGTAAGTTCCTACCCGTCGCGTTCGAGCCTGGGGCTTGGTAAGGCGGGATTCACACTTCTGGGGCCGGATTCATCAACAATTAAACCCATGGGTACGCGGGGTATAAGGGATAGAGATAAGATACGAGTCATGCAGAGATAAGGCAAGAGTCAGAGACGCAGGCTTCATCGTGGGTAACTCTACCCCTGGGTTAATCGTTGATGAATCCGGCCCCAGTAGTCAGGAGTCGGGGCGTTGTGATTGCTGACAATATCGATTAGGCGACATACACGATCGATATTCGTAGTTAGGTATATAACACATGATAGATGGTAAGTACATAACTGGTCGGTGTACATATTCCTAATCGGGGGAGGTCACCTTGTAACCTCCATAAGTTTCATGGAAGCGGAAAACCTGACCGGTAATACAGTAACCTACTCAGAAAATACCGGTATGCGGTTTAAACAAGCCTGACAGGGGGCGTGGCCGGACGAGACACCCGCATTTCGGCTAAAATAACGTGAGAAATTCGTGCAGCATGTCACTTCGTGTGTTGCTAAGGACTTCTAAGACCTTCTCTATGCTATTATAACTAAGCGCTTTGGAAATGGTGCTGGGTGGCCCACATATGGGTGAGACGCCACGACATATAAACGATGCAGCTAAGTCGGAATGGGAAACTACATGCAGACCGAAGAAAAACGTCAGTAAACAGAGAAACCGAAGAGAGGACGTTCAGTTTAACCGAGAATTTGGCAAGAACTGACACAGAATGCTATAGTCTTGCCAAGGCTGCACAAGAAACACCGGCCAGCTAGCTACCAGAGGAACAGACGAGGCGTTCGTCGTCGCCAATCCAGCGAACACCGCAGAGTACAAAGTCCGCCTCCGGAACCGATAAGAGGTCGGCGAGGCCCTGACTCATCGGCAATCGCCGCTACATTTCCAGAACGACGACTGATGCCGTCGTCGCGGTTGTTTTGAGCACTTAAGATGCTTCTGGTATTACTAAGCAGCCGTTGTAATTATGGCGATGTCGACTATGGCGTTGTGAGGCACGTCTGATGCATCTCAACGCACTCATGTGGCATACCAGGTAAGGGGAGGATGCACAGGACCAATCAAGCCAAGTCGACTGGGCGTGTCGTCCAGGGGAGGGGCGTCTACGGTAGACGCCCTGATTGGCTGACGCGCATTCGGTCGGTGTTCTGATTGGCTGGTACGCTCTGGCCTCGCCCTGCAGGCCACATTAGCGACTAGTAAGGACGAGTTTTGTGACAGAGCGCAATGTGGACGTGGCGGGTTGCGACAAGCGACTTTCATATTAGAAAACGAAGATAGTGTAGCTTATGATGAGACCGACTCGAAGGATCGTGTCCAGATATGCCGTATGTCGACGGAGCGCTCTTGTTGGTCTAGCGCATCCCCATGTAGGCCATATTAACGACCAGTGAATAAAAGTTTGGCGCCAAAAATATCTTCTCCTCTGGGCCTCCGCGCTTGTTCAGTGGTCACTTTTCGGCACTGCCCTCTTACTTCTGCTGGCCTGAACGCAGGGAATAGACGTCTCAAAAAGTCACCATAACCGTAGCTGGCTACGATCTTCTTCAGTGACTGAAAAATGTACAAATCGTGACCTACACGTAGAAATCGAGAACGCGCCAGTCCAACCAGACCGACTCGAAACAGCTGCGCGGTCGGTGCGGTGGTCTGATTGGCCCACTGCTTTCCGGCTTCCTCATGTAGGCCACATTAACGACATGTCTGGCGCTCAGCTCATTCTGCTTTTCGCTTCGCCTTGAGAATGAGGATATCGTCACCGAGTGGACGCTAGTCCGATTCTGTGTAGAAGCTCCGGAAAACACAGCACGGAGCACAATAGCGGATCGAAGGATTAGCGACAAAGGGAGCAAAACAACGTCCTTATCACTCGCTTGCAAACTCTAGAGACCTTTACATCTCCAGATATTGACAATGCGATTCAGAATTCTCTTGTCGCTCATAGTAACCATCTCAACATTTACTGAACGAGCCGCATCAGCCAAATATGCGGTCGAATTGCACCACGATATCTCGTAGAAACAAAGTCCACAGAGAGATTAACGGATCTATCCTAGTCCGGGGGAGCCACATAACTAAAAAGTAGGCAACAAAATTAATTGAAGCTTACCGAGCGGCTCCTGAAGAACGAGCTGGAACCTAAAAGAAACCGAAAACGAGCGAACAAACGAAAAAATAAAAAACCGCCGCGGTTTACAACCGTCTCGGCAGACAAAGAGCGACGGAATGGAGGCATGCCGCGTGCTAGCTGCCGGCTGACATGTTATAACCAGCATCTAACATGGTGGGGAGGGCGTATGAAGCCGCATGCCGCGTGCTGACCGCCGCCTGACATGTCATAACCAGGGTCTAACATGGTGAGGAGGGCACATAACTTTGCCTGCTTACAACCGCAAGAAATGTATTTTTTTTCGTTTTTTCTTCATGACTTTTCTTGTTTAGGTCTCACGCTGTTCTGTAGGAGCCGCTCGGTAAGTATCAAGTGGATTTGTTACATATAATACTTTTGACTTATGTGCCCCCCCGGACTAGGATAGATCCAGATTAACTAACGGCGACTTTAACTAATTTATTTTACGTCTCGTCACCGTTAGAAATACACGTCTAGGTCACCTTCAGAAGGTTTAAACACAGGCGGCACAGCCAACTGGTATACGCCATGCCTTAGGTTTCTCTGTGAAATCACTGAAACATTTTGAATGTGAATCTGATTTGAACAATGTCCGGCCGATATGAAAGTTTGCTACATGTCATGCAGGGAAACGAGCGGTAAGAAATCGTCAATCATATAGAAGCAGGTGTAGTCACGGATGGACTGGTCACAGAATGGAGCCAATCGGTTCTATCGCGGCGCCAGTTGTCACTGCGCCTAATGCCTTCCTATGTAGGCCAAATCAACTACTTGTGCCCAAAATTGCGACATTAAAGAACGCGAATGAAAAATTACGAATCAGAGGCAAACCGCGGAGCAAAGGAAGGACAAATTATTTTGCCAATGAACGACAAGGCAGATGGAAATTGAACAGATGATCTATGGGACAAGCCCATTGAAGGGGCGTGACGCTCAACTCCTATTGGTGGACTATTTTCAGCATAAACCCGCTATAGCAGACTGTGGTAGTAAGAGAACCTTAACCTTAGCACACACTGCCGCTACTGTGGTTACGGTTTACCCCTTATTACGGAGAAAAATGGAAAAAGGGGAACCATACTTGTGGAGTACATTTTTCACTATGGTAGGTATGTTTCCCCGGTCCACGTCTCGAATGTGAGCTGCACTGGGAGATGGAAATGCGCTAGCCAATCGTATGTGGGGAGGGGCGTATGTGACCAGTATCCTGATTGGCTGGCGTGTGTTCGATCGGTGCTCTAATTGGTTATGACTGGCTGGGTATATTCCAACCCCAGTGCTGACCACATTCGCGACATGGACCCAGTTCCGCTTACTACAACAGCCAGCGCCAATTCTTTGGAGTCAGGAATACGAGAGATAGAAGGCGAGGTCATTGGACCATTTAACAAGCAGAAAGGCGGAACTCAAACACTCCGGAATCACCTCCTGGAGCTCCGCTACCGTTACGACTGAAAGACGGCAGCAAAGTTTTTCGGAAAAGTTTTTCTAGCAAAATCAGCTGTTGATATCGCATAATAAGAAGTTCTGCTGAAAAGCAGCATAAGTAAGATGTCGCGATATAAAGGAAGGATGTTGGGAATATTCTTGCCACGAGAGAAAAACGACGCTGGTTCGAGCTCTGGTTGAGGTTGCAGCTTTCCTCTAGCTTCCGTGTCATTCTGCGGAGCCACGGGGTAACCCCTCACACGACCGATCTGAGCAGGCAGCCAGCTGTCAAGTCCCAGTGTCCTAGTGACTCAGGGGTCTCATTTTAACTTTTACAGACAGAAATCCCACAGGAACACGAGCTAAACACCGAGTGAGACACTCAATAAGTAAAAGAAATCCGTCCGCTTGTCTGTAAGACCTTCCGCGCAAAACTAATAGATGTCGGAGCGTCTTCGCAGCATTTAAACAGTAACAACAAATCACTGAAGGTGTTAATTCGTCCGTTCGTCCGAATGTCTGTTCGCACAAAAACGATGGCCGCTTTTGGCTGACTCGTCACTGTGGATAGAAAACTCAGCTGGTTCGAGTCCTGGCTGAGTCGGGAGCATTGATACGCTTCAGAATCAATTATGCTAAGTGCGAGGGCTCGGCAGAGCCGTTTAAAATCGGATGGGCTCATGAACAAATCCCTGCAGCGGGCGACAAGCTCCGAGGCTCTGCGACAGCCAGCTGTCAAGTCGCAGCGCCGTGAATGTCCTCGGTCTGACCTCTACGCGCAAAAATCCCGGAGGACACGGGGCCGAACACCGCGCGGGACATAGTGTCCTGGTCCCCCCTTAAGGGAATAGTGCCACAGTCAGCGGCAGCAGCAGTAGGCCAAAGCCCAAGGCCGGCAGTGCGCGAACGAGCCCGATAACATGCATGAGAAACGCGTTACAAATAGAGATGACGGGCCGGGCCGGGCGGCGACCACGTGCATGAGCGGGTAGGTGGGTGGGTCTCCTCCATTTGTGTTTGTGTAGGAAATCACTGCCGCATAGGGGCACACCGGCGACGAGTGCGCCGCGTCGCGTCGCGCCACGGACGCGTTCAGCTGCTGCAGCTCGCCGTGGTTGCCGGCGAGGAGCTGCAGCAGCCAGCAGCCAGCAGTCAGTGTGGTCCGTCCGATCGATGTGGCCAGCCAGGCAGCGAGCCGGCCGGCCGGCCGGCAGCGCCCACCCCGTCGGTCGTGCTCTCGAGCTCCCTCTCGTTCCGCCATTCTTCGACGCCGGTGGTCGAACTTGTCCGTCAGTCCGTCTGCCCTGCTCGATGGTTGCAGCACCCGACGACCCTTTGCTTTCGATTTTCCGCCGTGTTTTCGCTCTGAAGACCCTCCTGACTGACTAAATCTGCACGAAAAACGGGCCAGCTGGCTGGCCGTCGTGGCGAAATTGATATTCAGGGATTACAGGCCGCTGAAGGGCAGGCGGTGCGTCAAAACAATCCGCCGCTTGATTCACCTATGCATTGGAAAACGCGCTGGGAGCGAAAGTGAGCCGGGTCGGCTGGTTGTTTGGTAAATAACCGACCGGTCCTCCCCTCCTAAAATGACGGCGGCGTCTCTGCCGTCCTTTTCCGGCCGAGGTTGCCGCCGTCCTCCAGTCGCAGTGATTCCGGAGCGTTCCATCTCCGCCTTCCTGCTCGTTAAATGGCCCAATGACCTCGCTTTCTCTCTCGTATTTCTCGCCCAAAGGAGTCGGCGATCGCTGCTGTAGTAAGCGGAACCCTGGGGTCCATGTCGCGAATGTGGGCAGCACTGTGCGGTGGGAACACGCCAGCCAATCATAGCCAATCAGAGCAGCAACCGAATATACGATAGCCAATCAGAGTACTGAGAGAATAAGCCCTCCCACTGGATGTGGACTGATTTGTAAGCGTATTCCCACCACCCATTGCTGCTCACATTCGCGACATGGACCGAGGAACCAACCAATAGCGAGTCGCAACCGTGACGGAGCTCCAGGCACTGATTCCGGAGTGTTTAATTTCCGCCTTCCTGCTCGTTAAATGGTCCAATGACCTCGCTTTCTCTCTTTCTCTCCCTCTCTCTCTCTCTCTCTCTCTCTCTCTCTTTCTCTCTCTCTCTCTCATATTTCTCGCCCAAAGGAGTCGGCGATTTCTGCTGTAGTAAGCGGAACCCTGGGGTCCATGTCGCGAATGTGGGCAGCACTGTGCGGTGGGAACACGCCAGCCAATCATAGCCAATCAGAGCAGCAACCGAATATACGATAGCCAATCAGAGTACTGAGAGAATAAGCCCTCCCACTGGATGTGGACTGATTTGTAAGCGTATTCCCACCACCCATTGCTGCTCACATTCGCGACATGGACCGAGGAACCAACCAATAGCGAGTCGCAACCGTGACGGAGCTCCAGGCACTGATTCCGGAGTGTTTAATTTCCGCCTTCCTGCTCGTTAAATGGTCCAATGACCTCGCTTTCTCTCTTTCTCTCCCTCTCTCTCTCTCTCTCTCTCTTTCTCTCTCTCTCTCATATTTCTCGCCCAAAGGAGTCGGCGATTTCTGCTGTAGTAAGCGGAACCCTGGGGTTCATGTCGCGAATGTGGGCAGCACTGTGCGGTGGAAACGCGTAAGTCAATCACAGCCAATCAGAGCAGCAACCGAATATACGATAGCCAATCAGAGTACTGAGAGAATAAGCCCTCCCACTGGATGTGGACTGATTTGTAAGCGTATTCCCACCACCCATTGCTGCTCACATTCGCGACATGGACCGAGGAACCAACCAATAGCGAGTCGCAACCGTGACGGAGCTCCAGGCACTGATTCCGGAGTGTTTAATTTCCGCCTTCCTGCTCGTTAAATGGTCCAATGACCTCGCTTTCTCTCTTTCTCTCTCTCTCTCTCTCTCTCTCTCTCTCTCTCTCTCTCTCTCTTTCTCTCTCTCTCTCTCATATTTCTCGCCCAAAGGAGTCGGCGATTTCTGCTGTAGTAAGCGGAACCCTGGGGTTCATGTCGCGAATGTGGGCAGCACTGTGCGGTGGAAACGCGTAAGTCAATCACAGCCAATCAGAGCAGCAACCGAATATACGATAGCCAATCAGAGTACTGAGAGAATAAGCCCTCCCATTGGATGCGGATTGATTGGCAGCGTGTTCCCACCCCCCATTGCTGCTCACATTCGCGACACGGACCGGAGAACCTTCCAATAAGCGAGTCGTAACGGTGACGGAGCTCCAGGCAATGATTCCGGAGTGTTTAATTTCCGCCTTTCTGCTCGTTAAATGGCCCAATGACCTCGCTCTCTATCTTTTGTATTTCTGACTCGAAGGAATCGGCGATCGCTGCTGTAGTAAGCGGAACCGGGGTCCATGTCGTGAATGTGGGCAGCGAACGGCGATTCCTTCGAGTCAGAAATACGAGAGAGAGAAAGCGGGGCCATTGGGCCATTTAACGGGCAGGAAGGCGGAGATTAAGCACTCCGGAATCACTGCTTGGAGGTGCTCCGTCACCGTTACGACTTGCTATTGGATGGTTCCACGGTCCATGTCGCGAATGTGGGCAGCGCTGAGAAGTGGGAACGCGCCAGCCAATCATAACCAATCAGAGCATCAACCGAACACACGTCAGCCAATCAGGATACTGACCACATACGCTCCATATACGATTGGCTACAGTATCCCACCTCCCAGTGCAGCTCACATTCGAAAAAAAAGTGAAAATGTACGCTACTAATATTTTTTCTTCTTTTTTTCCAGTTTTTCGGGTATTAAGGGGCAAACTATAACCACAGCAGTGGTAGTATGGTTCCTGTAAGGTATGGTTCCTCTTGTTGCAGCTCTTTCTTTTCAACTCTCTGGCGAGGAATCTCTGTTTTACAGGCACCGTTATTTCTGTGTTGAAATTGTGCACTAAAAAATTGCCCACCAATAAGAGGTGAGCGGCACGCCCCTTAAGTGGGCGGGCTCTTGGCATTCCTAACGACACCTAATGTTCAGACAGCCTGAGGAACTCATTTTCCACCTGTATTGTCGTTCATCGGCAAAATCGAAAGGGGCGTTCTTTGCTGTTACACTTTTGGGTACTGGTAGTTAATTTGGCCTACATAGAAAGGCGGAAACGCTCCTGCCAATCAGGTAACAATCGTGCGCGCCGCCTCTTCGTGGTACGCCCGTTCGATGCGGCCTGATTGGTCTAGTTCATTCCTGCCTTCACCATGTAGGCCGTATTAACGACATGTGCACATTTTTTGTGAAAAACTAATCCACCAGCAGAAGTTGAGGGAAGTGGGCCGACCCTCTGCTTCTGATTCGTTCGTTACAGCTGGTTTCTTCTCTCCTGCCTTGAAAAGCTGGGAGCTCACTGGCCAACTGTCTCCAACCATCGAGTGAACGATTCACGAATAGGAGCTGAGCGGCAGGCCCCCTTAAGTGGGCTTATCCTTGTCGTATGATTAGCCCTTCACTTTACTTTTTTGGATTCTCTTACAACGCCTCAGTCAAAGCTTTCTCAGCCGACCTCAGCATGCGTAATAGTGCCGCCTCGACCGCTTCGTGTCGGTCCTTCTGTAAATGGGCGCACGGTAGCGCAGTCGGAGGAGGCGCCGACTGTCGCGTGCACCTGATACCAGGTTGCTGGTTCGGATTTCCCGCCCAGAATAGCAAGCATTCTATCCCTCCGATGTCGGGGAATTGGTACCAGACTTGTCTGGGAAGGAAAAAGCGCTGACTTATTCATCGGCTGGCCACCGCAAGTCATCGTATGGCCAAATACGCATTCATGTCGCCTCCACGACATCTCGTAGAAGTAGAATGCGTGGCGCATCCGTGGCCGAATGCCCAACGCCGTTCTTTATTTCTTTAGCCTTATCCTTTTTGGGAGCTAGGTCCTTTAGTGACTATATTTCCTATGTGCTTCAGCTTCAAACTTTCACTGAAAAATATTGGCCAATGGCATGTGAAGCGCCGCCCAATTGGGCGGAGCCGTGGTGTCTGATTGATCCTTTGCTGTTATCGCCGCGAGCGCTCTTATTTTTTGCTTCGTTTTCGGGTATCCGTTTGAATCTTCTAACGTTCTTCATTCGTCATCGAACAACGGTTTTTAATCGGCTTTTCGCTACTTGTCGGTAATGTGGCCTACGCATAAGAGCGGTGTATGCACGGGGCCAATCATGCCGCATCGAATGGGCGTGTCATCTAAAAAAGGCGTGTATAGTCGCTCTAGGTTGTCCCGATTAGCTGGCGCGTTGCTTGTGATTGGCTATAGCGCTCCTCCCCTTCCCCTTATGTAGGCCACATTAACGACAAGTAGCGAATTTGCCCACAGAACATGGCGCTCCATTCAAGTGTCCAGTTCTCAGTCAGCGTTCTTTCAGAATGCCTGACCGAGGCAGAGATCGGGAACGGAAGCGACGACGGCGACATTCCGACGAGGATGACGATGACAGCATCTTCGCAGGTAGCGATTTCGAGGACTAACTCGTCCAACACCAGAGAAACTCGTCCAAGGCGTTTCAGGATGGAAACTCGGCCTCATAGTGGGCGTGGTCGTTGTGTGTTTCGCGATGCTCTATCCGACGATCATTCATCCGATGCTGATGAGCTTCATTGGTGAGTGTTGCAGTTTTTTAACCGTTTAATCGTAAAGAACTTCTGAGCGCTCTTAAAAATTCGTCATTATCAATCGATATTGATTGGTCGATCGATTCTATTGGCATCCTGTAAACCCATGCAAAAAATTACCACTTAACTCATTTCTTCTACCTCTTGCGAAGGACGATTCATGGGAAAAAGGCGATCGATAATATCGATCGATAGCGTCCGGCCAGCTATGAACAGACACAGGGATGCATCTGCTGACCCTTTCGCAGTAAAGATGGTGCGTTCCAACTACGACAATGATAATTTATAACAATTGTGCCAGTATAAATAAATATGGTGCGTCCGCGCAAAATTAATGGCCGTTAGGCTCGCGACAGTTAGAGAACATCGCCTGATCGACATGTCTTGAAGTCCGTTTAAGAAATAATCGTATAACTAAAAAAGAGATCAGTTAATTCATTTCGGTGACTTTTGCAAAGGATGAGTCACGGGCAAAAATCGATATTATCAATCGATAGGGTACAGCCCACGACGGACAGACACACGGATGCATTGGGTGACTCTTTTTCAGTAATGTTTACGTCATCGCCAAAAGACTTGTCGGTCAATCGATGTTGCTCGTCTGTCGTGAGTTCAACGGCCATTAATTTAGCGCGGACACACGACGGTTACATTTAGTAAGGAAATTGTTATACTTCATCACTGCTGTCGTTGATATCACATCACCATTACTGAAAAAGAGTCACTCAATGCATCTGTGTGTCTGTTCGTCGTAGAGCGGACTCTACCGATCGATAAAATCGATTTTTGCCTGTGATTCATCCTTTGCAAGGAGTCACCGAAATGAGCTAACTGATCATTTTCTGTTATTCGATTATTTCTCAAATGGACTTCAAGAGATGTCGAACAGTCAATGTTGTCTATCCGTCGTGAGCCCAACGGTCATTAATTTTGCGCGGACGCACGATACTTTCATACAGTAGGACAATTGTTATAAATTATCACTGTCATAATTGATGGGCACCATCTTTACTCGAAAAGGGTCAGTAGACGTATCCCCTTGTCTGTTCGTCGCAGAGTGGACGCTATCGATCGATAATATCGACTTTTTCTCTTGAGTCGTCCTTCGCAAGAGGTACAGGGAATGATCTAAGTGGTAATTTTTGTTATTTTTTAGACTTTATTAGTATTGTAATGTGATGAGCTTCGCTGCTAAGGATGAGTTCACGCGTCCGTGCGTCTGTTCATCACGGAGCAGACGCTTGCCGATCAATAGTATCGATTTTTGCCTGCACTTTTTAGTTTCCGTCCAGTTGGATTTGAATCGGACTGTGTAAAAGGGCCACTCAGTCGGAATGCATGGCGCATCTCAGACTACGATACATTCAGTCCACGTGACACCTAGGCTGAACTCTCTTCAAATTCGAAAATCACTAAAATCTTCCTATTTTTAAATAAATTTTAGAAAACCAAAAAATTAATCAACCAGAAATTAATTTAAAACAAATTTAAGCTACTTATTTACACATTAAGGCCCGTTTATACTTCCGACGTCGAGCTACGCGACGATATGAATAGGGTCCAAATTAATCGATGGCGCCGCTCGATCAATGTGGTCACAATACGCGACGCCGCGTATTGGGGCCACATTGATCCAGCGACGCGATCGATTAATTTAGCCGTTGTACATGCCATCGGGTCGCTCGGCGTCGGAAGTATAAACGGGCCCTTAGGCAGTACTTCTACATTTCTATCGTTCCATTTTTGCATGTAATTCTAAAATTTTAGTAAAAATTGTGTTTAGGTCGGAAAGAACCACCACCAGTGGCGACACCTCAACGACCGCCGGTTCATCCCGGAATGGGTGGTCCGGGAGGTGCTCGACCGGGTGGTCCGTCCCGACACGACGTTCATCCGGCCATGCGGATGGCACAGCAGCAGGTGAGAGTCGCGGCGGTGGCCGTCAGGTCTTCTGACCGGAACGGATTTTTGCCCGTTTTGGGCATTTTTGCCATGTTTTCTCCACAACGTAGACATTTTTCAAATCGAGTTCGGCACATTTCAAATCAAACTGAACACTTCCCATGCGGAAATGAACATTTTTTGCAAAATTCGTTTAAAAAAGTCAAAATTTCGTTTTCGATTTTTTAATTTTTTTTTTACTTCGATTCTGTTTGAAAATTTATTAGCTGTCCACAGAGGATGTCAAAAAATGCGTAAATGTTCGAATGGTCATCAGTTTCGCTACTGGTCGTTAATGCGGCCTACGTGGAGAGGCGGGAACGCAGAAAGGCAAGCAGGACGCGTGGAATGGTCGTGTTATCACCGTGAGCGTGTTCGATTGATGCTCTGATTGGTTGTAACTGGCAGTCGCGTTCTCGCCCCCCCCATGTAGCCCACATTACCTACATTGTGTCAAATTTGACCAACCTGCAAACAGCGCGATGTAGGCCACATTAGCGACAAGAACCTAAAATTGTTGTCTATGTAGCTACACAACACTTCTTTGGCGTGATTTACAATGTGGAAAGGCCATGACTTTCCGGCGTATCATACAAACGGATTGCGCCATGCATTCACCAAGAATGCCACTGTGTTCGTTTGATTGAAAGTGTACCTAAATTAATTAGTTCAATTTAAAAGAGACCGTTCCGGTTTGAAAAGTGTTCAGGTTGGTTCGAGAAGCGTCCGCTTTAATTTGGAAGCTGATCAGTTTGGATTAAAAAGTGAATGGCCCCTTAGGTAAGAGGACTATGGAGCCCAGTGACGACTCTGAAATTCCCAGCGGTCTACTACAGGTGAATTTTCGGTGTTGGTGATGATCTCACACACCAGGAGAGGTCACCTGCAGGTGAAAAATGGGTGAACTTACCGAGCACTGCTGGGTGACCTGATTTTGACCTGCAGGTGACCGAATTGCGGCAGTCTGGGCGGGAATTCAAATGGGGTTTTTGCATTGTGCGGGAATCACCACTCTTTTAACGTTTTCTTTTAATAAGCGTTAGTAGGCTTAGCTTTGAAAGTTTTAAAAATAAAATTTAATTTATTTCTTTTAACATTTTAAATCATATGATCTAAGATTGTGGCGTAAGGTGACGCGTAGTCTGTGCAATTGCGTAGAAGCCTTAAATTGTAGTAAATGCTGCACGAGGTTTGAAATCCGGTCAAAGTACCGGTGGAAAGTCGGTCACCAGTGGGTGAAAATACGGTGAAACCGTAATCTAGGCGGGAATTCAAATGGGGGATTTTGCAGTGTGCGGGAATCACCACTCGTTTAACACGTTCTGTTTAGATAAGGGTTAGTAGGCTTAGTTTTGAATTTTTCAAAATTAAATTGTATTTTTTAACAATATATTTTATTTTATTTATTAATTTGTCATTTTAAATCGTATGATTTAAGATAACGCGTGAGGTGACGCGTAGTCTGTGCAATTGCGTAGAAGCCTTAAATTGTAGTAAATGCTGCGCGAGGATTGAAAACCGGTCGAATTACCGGTGGAAAGTCGGTCACCAGTGGGTGAAAATACGGTCACCTATCGGTGAGCTTCGTACGGCGAGTGGGAGAGGTCACCTGAAGGTGAAAAATGAGTGAACTCACCGAGCACTGCTAGGTGACCTGATCATGACCTAGAGATGACCGAACAACAGCAGTCTGGGCGGGAATTCAAATTGGGTTTTTGCAGTGTGCGGGAATCACTACTCTTTTAACACGTTCTCTTTAGATAAGGGTTAGTAGGCTTAGTTTTGAATTTTTAAAAACTAAATTTTATTTTTAATAATATATTTTATTGTATTATTTATTTTGACATTTCAAATCATATGATTTAAGATATCGCGTATGGTGACGCGTAGTCTGTGCATTTGCGTAGAAGCCTTAAATTGTAGTAAATGCTGCGCGAGTTTTGAAAACCGGTCGAACTACCGGTGGAAAGTCGGTCATCAGTAGGTGAAAATACGGTCACCTATCGGTGAGCATCGTACGCGAGCGGCTGCGGTTTCACTTCAACGGGAATTCACCCGTAGTTGACCGCTAGGAGTCATAGGAATATCTTCGGCGATCAGTTTCGCGTGCATTTCAGGCCGAGAGTCAGTCGAGCGGAAGAGGCATGTTCACATGGATGCTGCCGCTCTACACGGTCGGAGTCGTGGTGTTCCTCCTGTACACTCTGTTCAAGGTTCGCCTTCACCTCTTCATTACCGAGACGCCCTTAAGGTCTTATCGTATTCCCGTTTAGTCGAAGGGCAAAAAGAAGAAGCGCACGCGCTACGACTCGTCCGATTTCTCGTCGGACGACGGCGACGTGTACAACGACCGCCTGAAGAAGAAGATCGGTACGTTCAGCAGCAGCAGCAGCGACCGTTGATGAAGTGAAGCCACGTGGAGGTCTAGCAGATCCAATTCTAGAAATGAAGCTCGACGATCAAAATTCAGGCAAACGAAAACTTCGCGGCCTCCAAGAACGACTTCAACAGACCGAACAGGCCATGACGAAAATTCTGGAGCAGCTCGAAGCCGTTCAGGCGGCTGGTGCTCTTGTTGAGGGCGAAGCGGTGAGTGGCGTACCTATTTAATAGACTTCAATCGACAGTTCTATCGTGCAACTCTGCGGTATTTTAAGCAGCATTTATTAAATTTCTTATTAAATATTTTATTTATTTATTATTTATCATGTTATTTATT
This sequence comes from Heligmosomoides polygyrus bakeri, assembly GCA_947359475.1. Lineage (NCBI taxonomy): Eukaryota > Metazoa > Nematoda > Chromadorea > Rhabditida > Heligmosomidae > Heligmosomoides > Heligmosomoides polygyrus. Next base: position 112,251,166 of record OX375865.1, read on the forward strand.
ATTTTGTTTTTATTTATTTTCTCGTTCTCCCTCTTTCTTCCTCCTCTTTTCTCTTCACTTTACTTTTTCGTCTTCATCGTTCTCCTCTTTCTCATCTTTTTCCTCCCAGTTCTTCTTCCCTCCTTCTTTTTCGTTCTTTCTTCTTCCAGCTGTCTTCTCCTTTTCTTACTTTTGCTTCCTCTTCTTTTCTCTTCTCTCTATCTTCTATCTTTTCGCCTTCAACTTCCTCCTTTTCCATCTTTCTTCTTTCTTTCTCCACTTTCTCATCCCTTTCCTCCCAGTTCTTCTTTCCTCCCTATTTTCGCCTTTTCTTCTTTCCTCGGTCTTCCCTTCCCCTCACATCTGCTTCCTCCTCTTCCTTCCTGTCCCTGTCTTTTCCATTTATCTTCCCTTTTCTTCGCACCATTTCTTCTTTCTTTGCTCGTCTTCCTCCCATTTTCTTCTAAATTCTTGGTCTTTGGTTGTCTTACTTTTATCCTCCGTTTTCTCCTACCTTTCCCTTGTCAAAGCCCTTTTCCCTCTTTATTCTCCCCTATTCTTCTTCCCTCTTATTCCTTTCAATTCCCGCTCCTCGTTCTTCTTCCCTCTGTCTTTTCGCCTTCATCTTCCTTGCTTCTCTTTCTCATCCCTGTCCTCTCAGTTGTTCTTCCCCTCCCTCTCTTTTCTTTCTGCTGCTTCCTTTGCTTTTCGCCTCTGTCTTTTCCTTTCCTTTTCCTTTTCCTTCTCATTCTTTTTTCTTCCGTCTCTTCTCGTTCTTCCTCTTTGCTGTTCTACTACCTTCTTCTTGCTTCTGCCTTCCCCTCATTTCTAGTCTTTCTTTCCTCTTCCTTTTCTTCTTGCCCCTACCTGCTTCCTTCCTCTTCTTCCTGTTCCTTCTCATTTTTCTACTGATTCTTCTTCCTCTCCCTTCTTTCTTCTTTTTCTTCCCCATTCGTCGCATTACTCGTTCTTGTTTCTTTCTTCTCTCTATCTCTTCCACCGTTTTCCCCTTTCTTTTTCTTCCTCTTTATTTTGACTCTCCTTTCTTTCAGTTTCTCCTGCATCTGTCTCCTCATTTTTCTTCTTCCCATTTCACTTCCCTTTCTTTCTTTCCCTTTTCCTCTTTCTTCTTCCTGTTGCTTATCCCTTCTTTCTTTCTTTCTTATCCTTTTGTCACCACTCTTCCTTCTTTCCTCCTTTCCTTCCTTCTTCCTTTACCTTATCAGTTTTCCTCTTCATCCTTCCAGTTCCTTCTCCCTCTTTCTTCTTCCTTCTCTTCCCGTTCTTCCTCTCTCCTCTTCCACTACTTTCGCCTTGTTTTTTTCTACCTTCCTCCTGTTTCTCGTCTTTCTTTCTTCTTTCCTCTTCTTCCACTTCCTTCTCATTTTTTTCTGCTGATTCTTCTCTCTTCCTCTTCTTCGACATTCTTCACTCTATTTGTTGCTCCTTTTTCTTCTTTCTTCTTCCTATTTCTTATACCTTCTTCGTCTTTCTCGCCTTTCTTTTTCCTCCTCTTTATTTTGTCTCTTCCTTCTTTCACTTCCTTCTGCGTCTGGCTGCTCACTTCCTGTTTTTTCTCTTTCCTCTTCCTCTTTGTTATCCCTCTTCCTTCTTCCACTTTCTTTTCCCCTTTCTTCTGCCTGTCTCGTCTCCGTATTTCTTCCTGCTTTCTTCTTTCGTCACCACTCATTCTTCTTCCTCAATTCTTATTCCACTTTCTTATCCTTTTTTCTGTTCTGCTTTGTTCTTCCCTTTTTCTATATCTCCTCCTTTCTTCCCACCTTTCTTATTTCTCTACAAAGTATCTTTCATGTCACTATTGGTTCGCAGCCTAATATTCTTTCCAGCATCATTTTCCTTATTCGTGATCTTCTTCTTATATCCAGGATAGGATTTGCCATTTGTTACACCTCTCTTATGTCCAGTAGAAGGAATTCCTCATTCAAAACACGTCTCAGCGGCATTCGTTTCATCTCCTCTTGATTTTTTGTTTCCTTCTTTTTTTACGTCAGCATCCTTAACAGCATTCAGATCTTTGACTACAATATGCATTATTGTAACGCTGTACACCTTAAACGAAGCCTTTTCCAGCCCCAAGCCATTGAACAAGTCGAAAGCAAGGATAAGCCAGAAGCCGCACCTCTCGAAGTGGATGCCAAGAACGAGCAGTACATTAACGATCTGGAAAAAGCTCTCAGGGACTTTAAGGTGAGATTCGTCGTGTCCTTAACGCATTCACGATTCATTTATTCAAAAATTCGCCAACGACTTCACCACGAGAACTTTGGTCACAGTGACTTAAACCTTCATTTAAGACTGCATTCCTCGCCTACGGCATTCAAGCGCTAAGAGCTAGGCCATACTCCTGACCATCATTTCTCTTCAAGTCACGGTTTTGTAGATCAAATAGGCTTTCAGACTGCCTACATGAAGCAGGGTGCGTGGCGCGCTCAAAGAGCGTGATTGGTCGATATTGATTGGTTGACCAAAATCGGTTAATCTTAGCGAAACCGGCTAACGGCCATCATATTCGCGTAATTTCTACCTCAAGTGGTCAACTCCGGGAATAAATCAAGATTATCGATCGGTGCTGTGTGCTTCTTGCCTATCATTTTCTCGTTACTTCCACCTCAAGTGGTCAATTCTGGGCAGCGATCAATATTATCGATTAGTTCACGCCTCAGCCAGCGGATTCTGGGCACAAATCAACATTGTTGATCGAAGTCACCCGACCGATCGATATTACCCGTTTCTCATGAAGCCTGCCAACCGCCATTATATTCTGTGCCTTAATTGGTCAATTCTGGACAAAAATCAATATTATCCATCAGTATTGATTGATTATCAGAGTGACCTATTTCATGTGAGGCTTCTTACTCGCATGATTCCAACCTCACGTGGTCAGTTCTGGACACAAATCAATCCTATCGATCGATATTGACTGGTAGACCAAATTAGTTATGTATTGCGAAACCGGCCAAGGATCATCGTATTCATGCAATTCCCACCTCAAGCGGTCAACTCTGGGCACAAGTCACAATTATCGATCGATATTGATTTGTTGATCGGTATTGTGTTTCTCGTAAAGGAAGTTCGTTGACCGGCTATCATTTCTCGTTACTCCCGGCTCAAGTGATCAATTCGGGGCAACGATCAATATTATCGATCAATATTGACTAGGCTGTTTAGTTATTGTGAAACCGGCCAACGGCCATCATATTCGCGAGCGATGTCCCCTTCCAACTAGGATAGATTCCGCGCGATTCCCGTCTTAAGGCCGGTTTATACTTCCGACGCCGAGCGACACGACGGCATGCATAATGGCCAAATTGATCGATCGCGTCGAGGTATAAACGGGTCATTAAGCGGTTAATTCTCGGCCCTAATCAATATTATGGATTGATAACGACTGGCCGATCGATACTGTTTATCTGTTGTGAATGAAGTTCTTTAAGCGGCTGTCACTTTCTCCAGTTACTCCCACCTCAAACCGTCAATTCTGGGGATGAATCACTATTATCGACCGATATCGATTGGTTGTCCAAATGGACTATTCAGTTGGAAAGCCAACAGCGATCATATTTGCATAATTCTCACTTCAAGCGGGAAAATCAATACTATCGATCGATAATGATTAATATGTCCCGTCTAACCATCACATCGCATGATCACCATACCAAGTTTTCATTGCTGATAATATCTACTTTTGCGAATCCCCTGGAGAGGTCATTAATTTTGCGCAGACGGATGATGAGGATTAATGGATTAGCTTTTCTAAATATAGTAGGGTAAAAGTCGATCGGTTAATGTTGATCAATAGCTCAATGGTGCACAATATAAACCTCTGTTTCAGATTCTATCTGAAGCCTACGAGGGCGAGAAGAAGCTGCGTCGTCGAAACTCACAGTCGGAAGAGGACGGGACCAGTTCCGAGGAGATGAACTCTGAGTCGGACACGCACACCGATGAAGAAGAAGGCGAAGAAGATGAAGAGGCAGAAGCGAAAGCCACGAAGGCTTCTGACGAAGAGCCGGACGAGGATTCAGAGGAGGAAGAGAGCCCCAAGCAAAGCAAGAAGGTGAAGAAATCCAAGGCTGAAGCTAGCAATAAGGCGATGGACGCCGCAGTGCCCCTGGAGAGCACCACCGAATCGAAGCCGACGGCGAAGTCGTCGTCGAAGAACATGCGACGACGGACGAAGAAAGTCTAGTCACTTCAGGCGACGAGTCCTCTAGTCGTCGCCAGTCGTTTTGTACATAGAATCCAATCGTCGTTGTTCTTCATTTCGCTGAATCTCTCTCGGATGTGTTCTTTTGGCAGCAGCGGCAGCTCCTGTTCGTCGTCTTCCGTTTACATTTACACTTCAAGTGCCATGCCCAGCATTTATTTTTGTCGTTTCTGTTATTTGCGCCATCATTTTGTGCTCGCTGTCTCGTACCGATACTATAAATGCTACAGTTTTTTTTATTGATTTTACTCCAACGATGTCTGCAAGTGCAGGAATCGATTTTGGAACATGCATAGATTGAACAGTTCCTCGGCTTCAAAATGGGATCGTCGGAGAAAATAAAACGTTTTGTATTTTTGGGGTCTATGAAGTCCATTGCGAAGCTCGTAGATAATTATCGATCAAAAATATTCACACCTACGCGGACGGACGCACAGACAGACGCACGTGCGAGTCATCTTACTTCGGCTTCAGTTTGCGTCACCTTGTAATGCTGACAGGGATCGATAGTATCGATCGAGTACCTTGATCGACACTATAGCAAGTGCTGAAGTTGCTGATGGGAGGACGCACAGACAGACGCACGGACGGACCCTTGTTGTACTCCAATTAACGCCAACATAGCAATTTTGGTAAAAATCGATAGTACTGGCAGTGCACAAACGCACGGACAATTCAGATCGACGGGGCGGACGGACGCACAAACAGAGGCACGGACTAACTACCTAAGTTGGACCTATACCTATTAGCGCCAGCTAATAACTTTGTAAAGACCGATAGTATTGACAGTAAATGGTCACGTTTAGGAGTAGCGCACGCACAGACGCATGGACAATTCAGATCGAGAGTGTGGACGGACGCACAAACAGAGGCATGGATTGACTACCTAAGTTGGACTCTAATTAACGCCAGCTCAATAAACTTGGTAAAGATGGATGGCATTCACAATAGGTGTTCACGCTTAGCAGGGACGCACGCGCAGACGCACGGACACATCACGGCCACCACGGCCATTGTGTCGCTTCCACTTGAATTCTGTCAATGACATGAATCTCAATTGCCGTTGTAGGAAACTGCTGCACAGATCCGTCTCACACGTCAACCTCCGCCCTTTGTCGCCCAATATCGCATGACTGTAAATTGGGCATAATAGGAAGCAGGAAGTTTGTAGGTAGCGTATATAACCACCAGTATTTAATCGATAATATCGATTGGGACTGCGAGCGGACGCACAGACAGACGCACGGACGCACCGCCTTAGTCGAGTACGAGCTAACGTCAGCTAACTAAACCTAGCAGAGATCGATGGTAACCATAGAAAGGACGCACGCACAGACGTATCAATAGCACAAACCTGGCGATTATTACGCCTACGTCTGACTATAAACGAAGCCTTCGTCTGCATGAATTGCAATTGTCCGCGACCTGTTTTCAGGATCGACTTCAAATCAGAAAGCTCAAAATCGATAATATCGATCGACGGCGCGGTCGGACGCACATACGGACGCACGGACGAATTACCGCAGTTTGGCTCCAGACGTCCAGGATTCTCAAAATTACCTTTTATTACCACGTGCATACGAACACACATTTACAATCGAGCAGCAAATCGAATACTCTCAGCTTATCCACACGATGACCACGACAACAATCAGCAAATTAGCGAACATAGACAATCGATAGGAACACATAGCATTACTGATTGAGCAAATCGAGTTATTACTTAGAAGAATAGCACATTTTACGGGAGCGGGGTCGCCTGGGGACTATTTCCCGCCGGGCCATCGACCCTTATATAGCACGCACTCAGCAGCACGCTTAGTAACCTTGTAGAGAACAACGTTAAACAATGTAAAAAAGAAACAATCGATCGAAATCCCAGAGAGATCAAATGAGCTCGTATTAAACCGGTGACTAAATGAAGTCGATTCTCGGCTCGACATCGCGCCATGGCGCCGATGATGTGTCCCACCCAACGTTCTGCTGACATGATGGCAGAAACTCTGGCAGAAAGTGAAGAAGAAGACAGAGGCAAGGTGGACAGTCGCTCAGGCTCAGTTTATACTCCGAAAAAACGCTCAGAATCTGGCTATTTCGTCGTCCAGCCCATATGTGGGTTAGAAGCGAAGCTGCCCGTGATCAACTCAGTTTATACTCGACGAATTCGCTCGGAATTCAGCGTGATGACCATGTAAAGGCCACGCCCCCACATAACCCTTGCATGGGTTTGACGCATAGCCATACTTTGAATCCAGTGGCTGTCACATTTAACAGCTAATCACTGACTTCAACGCATGGCTACGCGTCCAACCCACCCAATGGTTCTGTGTGGACGTGGCCTTTACATGGTCATCACGCTAAATTCCAAGCGAATCCATCGAGTATAAACCGAGCTGATCGCGGAAAGTTGCGCCTCTAATCCACATATGGGTTAGCCGACGGCTTAGTCAGATTCCGAGAGCTTTTCCGGAGTATAAACTGAGCGTCTGACCCATACACGGGTTACGCCATGGCTTTCTCTTTGTCTGCACTTAACAAACCCGCTTCCGTACACGCCGCTCATCTCAAGCAATCTGTAGAACTTTGCAATTGGAATCCTTCAAATTACAGTCAAAAATTCAAATAGGCGAACTATTGGTCTAACGTGGAGTTTATACTTCAGTTGCCAGGCGGCGCGGCGTCATGCAAACTAATACTATCGATTCCCTGCGCGGCCTAATCGATAGTGGTACTTGTCATAATGTCGCGCCTCCCAGCGACATAGGTATAAACACCGACTAAGATGTCGTCCTCATCAGCTGCCAACAGGTGCGCATCTTTTTGTCTTATTTGACCTACGATGACGCCGCATGGCGTCTACAGTTCAAACTGCAGACGCCTCATCGGACAGCGCTTAGATTGGCTGGCACGTTCTCGCCTCCCTATGCGGGCCACATTAACGACCAGTGTGGAAGAGTTCGGCGCGTCCGGTACTATTTTAACGATATTTTCCAGAATTTCAATTGCAGACGACTCCAGCAGATGATCGGAATGGGCGGGAACATGAAATCTGCACGACGTTTAGACTTTTTGGAAGAGAATCTTGGCGACTACGCGCAGCCGTTACTATCCACCAAGCCCTCCAGAGCTCACAACTCAGTCAACCACCACTAAATGGCTAACGCTACCAGTTCAGAAGTTCAGTCCCCGAGAATTCTGTAAGAATTGTCGCTCTGTGTCGCCCAAGTGGACTATAAACGAGCCATCGCTGTGAACTTACTCGAGCTACCACAGTGCATGACTAAATGAGTTGTGAACCCCAGAAGCACACAGGAAATTCGGTACTTGTCGCCAATCTGGCCTACACAGCTGCGGCGGTCACGGGTCTCTTGCCTTCCCATGTAGGCCACATTGTCGACTAGTGCCCGAAATCCTCATTCTAGACCGCTAAACCCTGTTGTTGCTGCTGTTTCGGTGACGGCAAATGCTGACAAGGTGCTGACGATGGAGCAGTGGGTCCCGACGGTGCCGTCGGGAACGACGGCGGATAGTTCGGCGGCGGCGCACCTCCTGGCCAGCCCATTTGATGATCAGGTCGCATCATACCTGAAACCATAAGGGTATTATTCCAAAGGCTAGAACCTAAGCAGAGTTTATACTTCAGCCGTGCGAAATGTTGACGATGCCTGGAGGCCACTGATATCGATTACTCACAGTGGCTAATCGATATCCGTGATTTCTAGTGCGCGTCGTGAATGTGGGCAGCATTGAATGTTGGGAATGCGTTCGTAGGTCAATACCAATCAGAGCAACGACCGAACACACGCCAGCCAATCATGGCCTACCTAAATGGCACATCCACTTGACGTGGCCTGATTAGCCGGCGCGTTCCCAACCTCCAGTGCTGCACACATCCCCGACAAGGTCAATGTCACAGTGCTGCACACCTCGAGTGGAGACCGTACCCTGATTAGTCGCCCAAGTGACCATGTAGGGTTTATACTTGCAGTACTGCGCAGCCTCTGGGCAATCGATCGATCACCTCGGTGCCTAATCAATATCGATGACTCTCATACTGCCAAGAAGTAAGATGACATTAGTATAAAACTAGTACTGCATAACGGCCTAAACCAGCGTTTATACTAGAGTTGCCGCGCGATGCTGTATCATCACAGCCACTGATATCGATTCGTGTTAAGCGCCTAATCAATATCGATACAATGCTAAACTGCGAAAAGATTTAAGTGACTTAAGTACAGTCCTACACTAAGTGATTAATTAGAGTTTATACTTAGCACCCTCGGCGCTGGACCATCGATATCGATCACTCTCGCTGGCTAATCGATGTCCGTACTGCTACGCCGCATACAGTTAGCTACAAACTCAGCCTTACCTAGACGCCTAACCTTTAGGCCCCGTTTATACTTCCGACGCGACGGCATGTATAGTGGCAAAATTGATCGATTGCGTCGCTCAATCAATGTGGCCACAATACGTGGCGTCCAAGTATAAACAGGCCCAATGTTGATATTTCAGCCGCCGAAAGCGGCAGTAGTAGCTGATACACCTGTATCGATCACCCACGCTGACTAATCAATACCTAGGCTTTCATACTCACGTGTGTCAAGTATAAACGCTGGATTACCTAGGTTTAAGCCCCGATCGGAGTATCTAATTGACTGCCGCACGGCGCCGATATCGATTCTACGAGCTGCCTAGTCAACACCACACATGGCGATCTAATCAACTCAAGTATAAACCCTAAATTATCAAAAAGTCGCCCTAAAGATTCAGTAAGCTTTATGCTTGATCTGAAATGTTGCGCGCTGAGCCACAGATATCGATCACCCACGCTGACGAATCAATATCGATGGCTCTCACACTCACTTGTGTCGCGTTTATACTTGATTACCCAAATCTAAGCCTTGATCGGAGTTTCTACATAAGATGGCACGCGTCGTCGATATCGATTCTACGAGCTGCCTAATCAATACCACACATCGCGTGGCGGTCTAATCAGCTCAAGTATAAACCCTAAATTATCAAAAAGTCACCTTAGTGATTAAGTAAGCTTTATGCTTGGTCTGCAACGGTGCGTGCTGAGCCACTGATATCGATCACCCGCGCCACCTAATCGATATCGATCAATATCGATCGTTCCATACTGCTGCGTGGCACACCGACACAGACACATTGCTAGACCTACAAGGCTTAGCCTTGACACACACTACGCTTCCACCATCGATATCGATTGGGTCGCGGAGGTAATCGATATCGATGACCGTCACAGCGCTCACCTATGCGCTGCGATTTAAGTATAAACGCTGAGCTAGGAGCCACATACTAAGGCCCTACGTGACACATTACGAGTCAGATCGACCCCTACCTGTTGTTTGGGACCAAGAAGGTTGTAGACGATCTCATCGTTCGTATTCCAAGGCCTTCAGGAGCTAGCTGGACTGATATGCCTCCCTCAAACGGGGAAATTCAGTGCTTAAACGCCCTTGAGGTCAACTCCTGGATTGCCTGCGCGTATGGTAGCAACCGTACACGTCGACCACCACAGACAGGTCTGCGTAGAAGGCGGCGAATGCAGGTTACAGTACACCTCGTCGCTCCAAGGCGGTTAAGCTGAGCCGCTACCCAGTTCTTATCCAGTACACTCGCCTTCGCCCGATGAAAAACTTTCCGCCTAAGCCCATGAAAGGAACGCCGACTCTACCGTCTCCAGTGACGTTGGGCGGGCAACCAAAGAGTCCCTTAATCCATCAGCTTCACAGTTCTACGACTAAGAACTCGGAAATGAGCCACATGGATGTGACCGACCGTTGAAGGGGCCGCCACTTCTGTTCTACCATCGTGACGGAATCTCAGGAACTTGGCGTTCTGGCTGTGAGCGTCACGACCGAGTGCTCCAAATGCTGACGAATGATCGGTCAGAATCAACTTGAAAACCACGAACCACAGCCAGTTTTCAGCCGTTTGGTAAGTTCGTGGTTTTCAAGTTGATTCTCACGGATCATTCGTCAGCATTTCAGGCACTCTGTCGTGACGCTCATAGCCAGAACGCCAAGTTTCTGAGATTCCCCCATGGTGGTAGAACAGAAGTGACGCTCTCTTCAGTGGTAGGCTACATCCATGTAGTTCATTTTCGATTCGTTAATCGCAGAACTGTGAATCTGCTAGATCAAGGAGCTCTGTGGCTGTCCGGGTAACGTCATTAGAGACGGTAAAGTCTGCGCTCCTTTCATGGGCTTAGGCAGATGGATTTTCCACCTTGCAAAAGGCTACTAGACTGAAACTGGGTGACAGTACAGCTTGACCAGCTTGGAATGAGTTGAGCACTACCTTGTGCTCGTAGGAAGGTACATGTCGTTAATGTGGCCTACATTGGGATGCGGGATAGCACTAGTACAACCAGGCGTGTCGAACGGGCGAGCATAGATTGACGGGCGACGTCAGGGATGTGTACGGACAGTACCGTGACTGTCTAGCGCGTTCCCGCCCCCCCCCCCCCCCTGTAGGCCATATTAACGCCTTGTACCAGTGTGGCGAAATCCGAAAAGGACATGGTCTAATTGTAGACGCTCGAATGAAAGACACAAAGGGAATGCTCACGGTCTGCGACGGGAGCGATTGAGACTCTCGTTGAAAGCATACGAATCGATTAAGCCCTAGTTTATAGTTGCGACGCTGCGCGGCGCGACACCACAGCTGGAATAGATATCGATCGAGCGGTGCGAAAAATCAATATCTATGGAGATCGTGATGCCGCACCGCATGGCGGCGCAAGCATAAACTAGGGCTAATGCTGAGCGATCGCTTGAAAAATCGATACGTATTCTTTGGCCAGACGACCAATCGTTCATCTCCCTTTCGTCGCGAACTATAAACGGACCCAAAGAGCTGACCGAATTCCTTGAACCTTCATGAATCCTTCGCAAACCATACAGAAAGAAGGTCAAGCTGACAAAACTCCCTGGGATGCGCCATGCTTTCTACATCTAAGCGACAATGCGAAGGCTCTCAAAATGCAGGTTTTGCCCACAGAATGATCTACTCTAGCCGGATTGTTCACTGGTCAGTTTGCAACCCTTTGGAATTAACGGAACGGTTGATAAGGACCCCGAACTAAGATCAATCGATTTCGCTGCACGCGGATGGCGCCTTCTGCCACTGCACCACCCTCAAATGCGCCAATTTCGTGACAATAATGGACGAGAAAAAACGCAGACACACCTGGATTTCCCGGCATTCCGCCCGGTCCACCGGGCATCATCGCACCATGCTGGAACGGATACGGTGGCGGTGGGACCATTCCCTGAAAAAGCAACGTTTCTTGACGATGTTTCATAGAAAATGCGACAAAAAATCTCTTCATTATCGGTGACCACAAGCACGATTTATACTCTGTGCGATACGGTGAGCCCCAGCGTTATCCATAGCCTTCCTAACCTCTAAATACAATACTTAAACACTCTCAGTCACCAGGCCCTTGCCATTCGAGCGCAATACGATCCGATACATCAGTAAAAAGCTGGCGCATCTCGGGAACTAGGTCACACCTAAGGCCTGATTAGCCTAACTAGAGAAGCATAGGATCCAGTTTCTCCGCCTAAGCCTTATCAGGCATGCATTCCGTAAAGAAAAAGGATGTCTACTTCCTCAGAACGCGTTTACACCTCGCAAGCGACGCGAACAGTCACCACGTAATCGATCCCAATCGATTTATGTTGACGGGGAATCGAGTCACATGGACTGCACAGTGACTCGTAAGCATAACAGGGCGTTTAAGAGTCAGTGGAGCAGAATTTGGAGGTGGGATTTAACCTTAAGTCCTAGTTTATACTTGCACCGCCACGCGGCGCAGCACCACGATCGCCATAGATATCGATTTTTCGCGCCGCCTGATCGATACCTATTCCGATTATGGTGCCGCGCCGCGCAGCGGCACAACTATAAACTAGGGCTAAGGCCTCGTGCATACTTCCGGCCGCGATGGCATTGCGACGATGGAAGTATGCTCCGGGCCCAATAACCTCCCTGCGAACTCGACGGCATTTATCCTTTGTTGGCAGTATCGATCGCCTTTGTCGCCTAATCGATATAGGTAGCCTTCATAACGCAACAGCACAGCAGTTGAAGTATAAACTCCGTTCTAAGCAACACAGTGCTCACACTTCTCCATCGACGCAACGAATTCAAATGCAATCCATACGAATTGATTTATGCCGGGCAGAAAATCCATTCGTATGGTTTACAAAGCGACCCGCCACATAGTCGCATGCGAGGCACAATAGGGCCGTTACAGATCCCTTGGTACAGCTCACGCTGGATTGATCAAACCTGGGTAACCTGACATGACTTATGCGGAATTTATACTTCAGCCTTCGAGCGGCACGGCGATATGAAAGCTAGTACTAGTATCGATCGTCTTTGTCACCTAATCGATATTGGCAGAGTTCACAACGCCACTCCACATCGGCTGAAGTATATATTCCGCATTAAGGCAACAACACAAGGCGGCGTTCACACTTCCCAAGCGAGTCGCCGTGCAAGAAATCCATACGAATCGATCCACGCTAGCAGGAAAATCGATTCGTATGAATGGCACAACGACTCGTTACATAATCTTTTGTGAAGCATAATCGGACATTTAAGGAACATTTGGAGCAGGACAAGTTAGGAGGGTGATACCTGAGTAACCTGGCGTGACCTTGCCAGGATTTACACCTCACTATTCGGGCATGTTGGCGTTCTGGAAGCCCTCAATATGGATAACCCTTACCGTCTAATCGATAACTGTAGGTTTTATAACGCCAGGTTGTCCAGCGGCCGAAGTATAAATCGTGTCTTAGGCCCCGTTTATACTTCGTCGCGGCGCGACGCGATGCCACGTATAGTGGCCATATTGATTGTGCGACGCCATCGATCAATTTGGCCTCATTGCGTGGCCATTGCGTCGCGCCGCGACGAAGTGTAAACCGGGCCTTAAAGAAGCGACGTGAGATGACATTCATACTTCCGACAAGCGACGCAACCAATCGATATGCAATCAATACGAATCGATTCATGCCGGATGGAAAAATTCTCATGCGAGTTTCTCCACGAGGATTCTAGCGAAAACCCTCGCTTGGCCTAGTCACCTTACCTCCAGATCTGGAAGCCGAATCGTTGCGCAATTTATGCAAATCGATTTATTCCGTGCGTGAAATCCCTTTTCGGAAAGTTTAGACGCGCCTTTGGGCGCCGAGTAGCACCTAGAAAAACCAAGGAATTACTCACCTTCGGCATGGACATTCCAGGATGCCCGTAGGCCATCTGCGGGTATCCATGCGTCGGGAACGGACCCGGATAGAATGGGCTGGCATTCGGCGACTGTCCGGGCATAGGGAACGGTGGACGATTCGGATCGCCGCCTGGGTAGCCTCCTGGACCAGAGACGGGCGAATGCATGCCGGCTGAGGCTAAATTTCGGCCATTAATACTGCGACTCCTCCGACCTTCTAGAAGACGTGTGCCGACGCACCTAACATACCTCTAGCCGCCATCATATGTGCGTACATCGGGTGATGTGGACTCATACCGGGCGGTGGAGCCGTGCTTCCTTTGAAGGCCATCGCTGCCGGATCCCCTATGTAGGCCGGGGAGGGGATCTGCGACCTGCCGGGGGCTGACATCGGGTATCCTAAAGTACTTGTGTTGTCATTCAATCAATAAAATCTATAGATTCTGAGATACCTGGAGGGAAAGGCGTGCTGCCTGGGGGATAGCCAGTCGGGTAGACACCTGGCGGCATGCCTCCCATCGAATACGGACCCGGCGGACCACCCGGATACCGTCCCTGATAGAGGCCCATCGGATACATAGCGCTCTGCGGACCTGGCCCAGGAACCCGCGGATACATCGGCGACGGGTACGGTGAGACTCCTTGGCTGCTCATCAGCTTCTTCATCTGGAATTCAGTGCATTTCCAGGGTATGCGGTCGGGGTGGACTGCATCGAGGAGATCAGCTGATGGACCTAACCTCATGTGCCTGGACCTCCTTCTCCCACTCGACACGCAACCGCTCCGCCTCCACTTGCCGCTCCATCTCTCCCAATTTCTCCAGTTTCACCGACCTCTCGTCTCTGAAAGAAGAGGACATATAGAAGGCAAGGAGAATTCGGAACTTCACTTACTTCTTGCAGATGCCGTTGGCTGGTGCTTCAACGACATCATTTATACTTGACGACGTGCTGAACGCGGACGAGTTCGTCATCATCTCCATCCTTCTAGAAAATGTAGTTATCGATTTTTGTTATAAATTCTTCACAAAGTGGCCGTTTCGATTGATTTGTGCTTCTTTTAAAATTCAAGACTTCAAGACACACTATTGCTTGCGAAAAATGCAGGGTATCCTAAAAGAATTTAGGTACTATTTAAAGGTTCTAACATTGCTGTTAGTGAAGCTCTTGAGAATGTTTGAAACTCACATGAAAGCATAGGGTTACGAGATTTCTGTGGCGTGTAAATAGTCAAGATTGCGCCATGCCCTGAAGCCTTCCATTTCAGACTTGATTGATGGTGCACTAGCTCAATGTTTGTTACAATACTGTTATTACTTGGCCACATTAACCTGTGCTGTGCTTCCTTTACAGTCACGTAGAAGATACATGGGATCTTCTATCCTAGTCCGGGGGGCCACATAACAAAAAAATAGGTAGCAAAATAAATTGAAACTTACCGAGCGGCTCCTAGAGGACGAAATGGAACCTAAAAGGGACTAAAAAGCGAACGAACAAACATAAAAATAAAAAATCGCCCGGCTTACAACCGTCTCGGCGGGCAAGGAGCGACGCAATGGAGGCATGCCGCGTTCTGACCACCGCCTGACATGTTATAACTGGGATCTACCATGGTGAGGAGGGCGCATGAAGCCGCATGTCGTGTGCTGACCGCCGCCTGACATGTTATAACTAGGATCTAACATGGTAAGGAGGGCACACAACTTGCCTGCTTACAACCACAACAAATGTGTTTTTTCGTTTTTTTTCTTTGCGACTTTTCTTGTTTAGGTTTAGATGTTGTTCTGTAGGAGCCGCTCGGTAAGTCTCAAATGGATTCGTTACATATAATACTTTTTATTTATGTGGCTCCCCGGACTAGGATAGATCCGATACATGACATGCAAGGTTATTGATTGTACAGTTTAAATGTGAGCAAGAACAGTCGGATCTATCCTAGTCCGGGGGGGGGGGGGGCACATAACTAAAAACTATTATATGTAACAAATCAACTTGAAACTTACTGAGCGGCTCCTACAGAACAACACAGGACCCTAAACAAGAAAAGTCACAAAGAAAAAAAAAACAAAAAATTGCATTTGTTGCGGTTGTAAGCCGGCAAAGTTGTGTGCCCTCCTCACCATGTTGGATCCTGGTTATAACACGTCGGGCGGCGGTCAGCACGCGGCATGCGGCTTCATGCGCCCTATTCACCATGTTAGATCCTGTTATAACATGTCAGCCGGCGGTTAGCACGCGGCATGCCTCCATTCCGTCGCTCTTTGCCCGCCGAGATGGTTGTGAACGACGGCGATTTTTTATTTTTGCTTCTTCGTTCGTTTTTGGTTTCTTTTAGGTTCCAGCTCGTTCTCTGGGAGGCGCTCGGTAAGTCTCAATTCCTTTTGTTACCTACTTTTTAGTTATGTGGCCCCCCGAACTAGGATAGATCCAAACAGTCATTTGCCAGGAAGGATTCTGTGGTGTGATGAAGCAGCATTCAAGCTGAATGTAGAGGTTAATCGGCATAATTGTAGGTACTGGACAAAGAAAAACATTAAATGAAGCACAGCACAGGTTAATGTGGTCAAGTAGCAGCAAGATTGTAACAAGCATTCAGACCATGCACAATCAATCGAGTCTGAAGTGCAAGGTTTCAGCGGGCATGGCGCAATCTTGACTATTTACACGCCACAGAAATCTCGTGACCCTATGCTTTCATGTGGGTTTCAAACATCCTCAGAAGCTTCACTTTTAAAAGAAGCACAAATCAATCGAAATGGCCGCTTTGCGAAAAAATTATAACAAGTATTCAACCGCCAAGGCACAGTCAATCGTGTAAAATGCAAAATTTCGGACGAGTGCATGGCGCATTCCATGTCGGAAAAGCCAACAGGACAGGCTTAATAGCATGCAGGCGCTGTGTACCTCCTAATCAATATCAATCAATATTACTAATGCTTCCGGACTTAGCCAAGCTGTTCAAGAGTGACCAAACGCAACGCTGTGATGAAGAACCTAGTCAACTCACCGAAGAGGAGTCTCCTCCAATCGTTTTCCTGAGTTCTCTGGGGCGCTCAAGTCGATGTACGTCGGCCTCTTGACCGTCTGATCTTCGGGATCACTCTGAAAGAATGGGAACATAGATGGAATCCTTCAAAAATACACTACAAACATGGCCATCGCTCAATTGGCAGCGTTGTGCCCAGCACAAAAACCACTGATATCGATTAGGATGTGCTGGCGATCGATATCAATGTTTTAGGCGGGATTTATACTTCGGCTGCCATGCGGCGAGGTGCTATGAAAACTACCAATGAATGTCAAGGCAATCGACATTGGCAGCTTTCGCAACGCCTCGACGCTTAGCGACTGATGTATAAATTCTGCTGGAAGATATCGATCGGCCGCGCCGCTTAATCGATACAGGCGGTTAGCGCGCTTCTGCCACTATATAGCGACTTCTCTATGGGCACGTCCATACTTCGCGACAAAAGCAACGGGAGCGATTGACTGACCAGGCAAATCATACGTATCGATTTTTGCCGACGATTGCCCACCAAAAACCGCTAATCGATGAGATATCGCTCGGGCGCGCCGTTTAATCGATACCACCGGTTAGCGCGCTTCTAGCACTACATGGCGACTTCTCTATGGACATGTTCATACTTCGCGACGGGAGCGATTGACCGCCCAGGCAAATCATACGTATCGATTTTTGCCGAGCGATCGCCCAGCAAAAACCGCTAGTCGATGAGAAATCGATCGGGCGCGCCGTTTAATCGATACCACCGGTTAGCGCGCTTCTAGCACTACATGGCGACTTCTCTATGGACATGTTCATACTTCGCGACGACAGCGACGGGAGCGATTGACCGCCCAGGCAAATCATACGTATCGATTTTTGCCGAGCGATCGCCCAGCAAAAACCGATAATCGATAAGATATCGACCGGCCGCGCTGCTTAATCGATACCAGTGGTTTTAGCGCTTCTGACAACACGTAGCGATTTGTCTATGGGCATGTTCATACTTCACGACGAGAGCAATTGACCGGGCAGGCAAATCATACGTATCGATTTTTGTCGAGCGATCGCGCAGCAAAGATCGACATGTACGATCTGCCTAATGACCGGTCGCTCCGGTCGCCCCTGTCGCGAAGTATGAACAGGCCACTGAAGTATAAACACCTCTCCGAATCCTCACCTCCGCCTTCCTCTTCTCGGCCTTTTTCTCTGACGTGTCAACAGGCGTCGTCGACTCCGTGGACACTGACGACGCCGGCGCCGACGCCGCTTTCTCGGACGCCGAATCGTCGCCGCCACCGCCGCCGCCGCCTCGCTCGGCTTCCTTGCGTTTTCGGTACTTCATGTGCCATTCGAGAAGGCTGTCGAAGCGCTCTTTCTCGAAATCCAGCGCCGCTTGATTGGCCAACTCGGTGCTGAAAAAAGGAGACCAGCATCGAGGCGATGACGACGATTGCGAGCAGCCGGCGAGGACAGCTCTCGCGCCTCTCTGCCACTGCCGTATCAACGACTGGAAGGGCATGTGACTCACGTGAAAAACACGAAATCCTTGCCGGCGGTTTCGGACGGCGACGTCGCTTCCTGAGACGATGGCACCGATCGGGCCAGCGCCGGTGATGGATGGCACGGCGAGCTCAGCTGCAAACGGGAGTATATACGCATAAAAAACGAGTCAGCGAGAAAGCCACGTAAAAAAAGCCTTAACGCCTTTCCTGCTGAGGAGTTCCGCAACTTTTGGGAAACAATTCCTAGCGAAACTTCAGAAGGGATGAGAAAAGCAGCACTGTACCACAGATTAGCCGGTACTGGTCGTTAGTTTGGCCTTCATGGGCGGGGATGACGCGTATGTGAGTCAAGGTTGACCAATCAAAGCACGACCGCATCAGGACACTGACCGATAGCACGTGTAGTGGCAATCGATGCGGCCCAACCGGCGTGTCCCGCTTCTTCATGTAGGCCACATTAACGACCAGTACCAGTTAGCTTAATCACATGTCCACCAAAGATTTGTACTCCAGTCGCCGAGCCTGACGGCGTTGTGAAACCTATGAAACCTATCAATATGGATCGCCTGCGCCGCTTAATCGATATTGGTAGCCTCGAAAAGGCTTTGTGGCCCGGTAAATAAAGTATAAACCCTACTATCACACCTATCACACCTTTTGTGCCTGATCTAAACTAGGGTTTATACTTTATTTACCGGGCGACGAAGCCTTTTCGAGGCTACCAATATCGATTAAGCGGTGCAAGCGATCGATATTGGTGGGCTTCATCGGCTACGGAATGTTAAAGCCACTCATTCCAATCTTTCGTGCTGTCAAATCGACTTCCTAATAGAGGGGTCTGAATTTATACCAAAAAATAATAATTTGTGCAAAACTGCGCAAAATTACAGGCTCCTCTTACAGCGTAGCCAAGACCTAACAAACTTTGCCTTATCTAGTCTTATTATGAATCAGGAGCAATTTTGTGGATATCTGGTCATGCTCAACCCCATCCCTCCTCCCAATTAGGAGGACACCTCTCGTAATACCTCATCGCATGGCGACTCAAGTAGTAGTAAATTCTCCTTTAGGCGAGACTTCCACTTCGGTCACTGAGAGGCGTGAACACACTAAATATCGATTGACTGCGCCAACTAATCAATACTGTCAACTTTCAATACGCTGCGCCACGCGTGATTGAAGTATAAATCTAGTCTTAGACATTTTTCCTCAGCATCAGGAAGCATGTGACAGGGCGCGAATTTTTCGCGCACTCTTCTTTGCTTCCAAACTACAACGACTACGATGTTCCGCTTATCCCAATCCTGTCACGTGCCAAAATAGCCCAACAGATTCCCTACTGCGAGCCACGTAAGCGGTGCCAATCTTTAATTTAGGAATGTCTTCAACAGCTAATGGAATAGAAAACAAACCGTACTCCATCACCATGCCAAGGTCTGCAAAATTGCGTCAAATTGCAAACACCTCTCATATCGCCACCAAACGCTTTTTGCTTGATATGCTATCGCTTTTTGCATCTAATGTAGCTGAAACTCTACGTGTACAATAGAAGTTAGCAAAGAGCGTGAATAATGCCAACAACATCTCCCTCACGTGCCAAAGTAGCCCACTGCACCCTTTCCGCTTTAAAAACACAGAGAGCGTCAAATACTTCATTCAGAAAGGTCTTCTGAACCCACAGTGACGCCTTCAAACAGTATCATACTCCATAATAACGTGCTAAGCGATGAGTCATATTATCGATCGGCGCCGCCGCAGAAATTATGGAATAGGGGGAAATTCGGGGGTAAAATTACAACGCGAAATTAGCGAAAAATACCCAGACGTCTTCTCACTGCCTGGGCATTTCGGCCCTGGGGCAATCGAGGTCGCGAACACGAGTCTAAAGTTCGTTTTTGAAGTATCGATCGCCATCAATCGATATTGATCAAATTACGGTGCGGGAAAATCCTACTATATATAAAGGAGCAAGCGTGTGTGTGTGTGTGTGTGTGTGTGTGTGTGTGTGTGTGTGTGTGTGTGTGTGTGTGTGTGTATGTGTGTGTGTGTGTATGTATGTATGTGTGTATGTATGTGCGTGCGTGCGTGCGTGTTTCCGTTACAACTGGAATGGGGCACTGAGTAGCCGAACACGTCGGCGACCGCGCATGGCGTTCCGTAGACGTGCCAACACGTCGGCAGCCGTGCATGCCGAGCCGTGGACGTGCCGAACACGTCGGCTTCAGCCCCGGGGTAATCGAGGTCGCTGAACACGAATCTGGGGTCGACCAATCGATATCGATCGATATTATCGATTTTTTGTGGATGTCGTTCAAGCGGCACGAAACTTCAGCCCTGGGGTAATCAAGGTCGCTGAACACGAATCTGAAGTTCGTTTTTGAACTGTCGATCGCCATCAATCGATATTGAGCAAATAAGCGTTTTTGTGGATGTCGTCCATTTTTTTCTAACTTGCCCTCATCGCCGTAGTTAAGATGTTCTTCCTGAGGAAACTATGACATAGGTGGCAGCTACAATTGATGATAAGTTATTGCCACGGCGAAGCCGTCAAGAAGCCGTCGGTGCGGCCGAGAGGCCGCACGGACGGCTGGTGGAGAAGAATACCCAAACGTCTTCTACGTGCCGTGGGATTCAGAAGACGTGCGGAATACGTCGCATGACGTGCCTGGGACTCAGAAGACGTGCTAAAGAGTCGCCCAATGTGTTTGGGGATTCAGGTAGACGTGCTGACGACGTTGTCCAAAGTGTCTGTGGACTCAGAAGGCGTGCCGAAGACGTCGTCCGCTAAGGGGGAGGATCATTGAGGGGAACCAGTATCAGTAATGGGGGACCGTTTCACTAGAGGAGGACCAGTAGTGAGGAACCAATAGATCGCCCTATACTGTACGTATTGCGAGCCTTTTGTACTCCTAGGTAGGGGGGAAAGCTGTACAAGTAGAGCAGCTAGCTTGATGGATTGTCCTTAGCTTAGCGATACTGCAACATCGCGCGAAGTGTGCAAGTGCGAGGCATGCCGATAGGTGTGACGGAGGAACCGAAAAGTATTAAACTAGCGCAGTGGCTCGGCTCCCTTTCAATAAAGTAAAACCACCAGAATGGCGCATAATTGCATCGCTCTTGAAACAGCTGGTACTCAGTGATGAATCACGGGACTTGACCTGTTTCCCCACGAAGACACAGCTCAAAATGCTCTGGCATTGAGTATGGAGGATAGTTCCCAGAAGGATCACTGGCTTTAGCAAATAGTCCAAAGCCATCCGTGAAGCCCTCTGTAAGAAAAGCGTCTTCCAGGTACACTAAGCGAACGGGGCTAAGAAACTTTATGACCTTAACGATGGCGCAGATGTGCGGGTATTGAAAGATTTCTCGGTCAACCTAACACTGCTGCTCGTAAATCGCAGAGAAAACTGACTAGGGAAGGGTTTCGACCCTCCATGGAACTTCATGTAGAGACGGGGATCATTAGAAAGAGCTCGGCATGCTGATTACGAATATGGGTGTCAAAATTGCAGGATGAAACTCCTGAGCAAGTTATGGCCTGCCGAAATCGGGGGGCCTCACCACAGACTGGCCATGCGACATAGCTGGCGCGAGAGTGGTGAGTCATCGGGGCTGGATAAGAAGGGTCCGCCAGCTGCGGCGGTGACGCAGGGGTAGTGCTCCCGCTCGTCAGATGCGACGTCGTTGGTTCGGTTCCCGTTGCCGCCAACCTTTTTGCAAATCCTTATTTATCTTCGAAATGACCTTTTATTCTGAATTGTGACACGTGTCTGATTATATAGCCGGGAAAACTACCATGCACGTTTGTAAAAACGCTTGAAGGCAAAAAAACTGCTATGGTGGCATTTTTATTTACTATTTTGCACAAATAGAGTCCAAATCATAAATTGAACAACTAGAGGTGTTTCTAACAACCTTGGCATTCGCGGAACAAAGCAAAAAATGTGTGAACAGACATGTTGCTCACCCACTGCACATCTTATGCATGCAGCCTCTCTACAACCAGCTTTCACACGTCGATCAAAAGTGCAGTAGATCAACTACATTTTGGTAATAGTACATAAAAATGTCACTATAGCAGTTTCTTGCCTTCAGGCGTTTTGACAAACGTGCATGGTAGTTTTCCCGGCTATATAATCAGACACGTGTCATAATTCAAAATAAAAGGTTATTTCGAAGATAAATTATGATTTGCAAAAAAACCGGCAGCAATGGGAAACTAACCAAGGACGTCGCACCTGACGATCGGGAACACTACCCCTGCGCCACCGCCGCAGCTGGCGGATCTTTCTTACGGAGCCCCGATGACTCACCACTCTCGCCAGCTGTGTCCCACGGCCAGTCTGTGGTGTGGTCTCCCGATTTCGGTAGGCCATAACTCGCTCAGGTGTTTCATTTTTGCAATTTTGACACACATATTCGTATTCAGCATTCCGAGCTCTTTCGAATGGTAGTGGTCTTAACTTGAAGTTCCATGTGAGGTCGAAATCGTTCCATAGTGAGCACCAAAGAGCAAGTCACCCCATCAATAAAGGCTAAAGGACGGCGTTACTCAATCCCTTTTGGGATGCGCCAGCGCATTCTAGTTCTACGGGATGTCGTGGAGGCGACATGAATGCGTATTTGGCCATACAATGACTTGCGGTGGCCAGCCGATGAACAAATCAGCGCTCTATCCTTCCCAGACAAGTCTGGTACCAATTCACCGACCCCGGAAGGATGGAGGGCTTGGTTGGCCTGGGCGGAAAATCCGAACCAGGAACCTGGTATCGGGTGCACGCGACAGCCGGCGCCTCCTCCGACTGCGCTACACGCGCCCAGCCTATCAATAATATTGAAAAACCTATCAATAATATTGAAAATAATCCAAAACTGAGGAAGCTGGAACCATTAAGGTACACCCTGGTGCTGCTAATCCACACGCCGATTAGCGATGGAGCGCGGAAGCTGTGCGCCGGCGGTCTCTTGAACGCTCGCGATGGCCCTGCCGTCAGTAGGCTCGGGGCGCAGTGGATAGTGGCGTTGCTTCACGCGAGGCAGGTTGGGGGTTCGGTTCTTCTGCGTTGCGGCATTTTTGCATTTCAACTATCTTGTTGAGAGTTGAGGGATTCTGACGTCTATACCATTTTCGACGTCTTCCAGTCACTTCCTAACTAAACCGTGTTGTGGAAGCAGCAACAGCAAGCCGCTTCACCAGGCAGGCCATGCGGATAAGTGATGAAATGTCGGGGGGGGGGGGGGGGGGGGGGAGGGCTAAAGGACCAGGGCGTCCGAAAGTTTCCGTGCTCCATCGCTAATTGGCGTGTGGATTAGCAGCAGCAGGGCGTACCGTAATTGCACTCAAAAAAAATCTACTGAAAATCGAGCTCACCTGTAGCGTGGTCTCGTTGGCGGTGCTGGTTGACGGTTGCGCTTCACATTTCACATTCGCATACGGCGATATAGTCGACATTAGATCCTTCTACAGAAGTTAGTGGTGTGTAGTTATTATACAATATAGTTGATCCTTTAGAGAATGCTGCTGTTCACGAGATTTGCATATCAGACGGCTCTACCTGAAACATGCAGTCTTGTAGTGTGGTAATATTGACATAGTTCGCGCGGAAAGCATAAACGAGTGGAGAGCAGTGAGCTTTTAAACCAAGGAGCATAAATAACAACAACATTGTTCGGAGAAAATATCAGAATCAGAATTCATCGCTGCATGCAGAAAACGAAAATCAATTAATCTCAGAATCCAGACCTTGTCGCGAATGTGGACAGCACAGGGATGAATGCATAAGTCAATCCGACGGCACTGAATGCAGCACCCATACGAGAGGGTGTGTTCGGTCGGATCTCTGACTGCTTACAATTCACCGGCGCGCTCCCATCTCGCAGTGCTGCCCACATTCACGACATCTCAGAATTCTTCAGACAGAGCAACATTGCTCTCAGACGCTGCATACAGAAAATGGAAATCAATTAATCAGAGAATTCAGTCCTTGTTGCGAATGTGGACAGCATGGGGCGGAGAAGGGCAACTCGTAGGTCAGCCAGATGAGATAGAATGCAAGCACCTATCCGAGAGGGTGTGTTCGGTCGGTTCTCTGACTGGTTACGATTCGTTGGCGCGCTCCCATCTCGCAGTGCTGCTCACATTCACGACATCTCAGAATTGTTCAGACAGAGCAACATTGCTCTCAGACGCTGTATACAGAAAATGGAAAACAATTAATCAGAGAATTCAGTCCTTGTCGCGAATGTGGACAGCATGGGGCGGAGGAGGGCAACTCGTAGGTCAGTCAGATGAGATAGAATGCAAGCACCCAACCGAGAGGGTGCGTTCGGTCGGTTCTCTGACTGCTTACGATTCGCCGGCGCGCTCCCATTTCGTAGTGCTGCCCACATTCACGACATCTCAGAATTCATCAGCCAGAGCAACACTGTTCTTACAAGGAGAGCCTCCAAAGTGGCCGTGAGCTTTTGCCATGCAATTTTAACTGGATGTGGGGCACCGTGTGAGGAGTCCAAAACAGCAGTTAATTTTCTCGGAATACTCTTCTGTGGTCGAAAAAAGCGTGTGGAAGCGTGAGCGCGTAGTTCATCACGCCCTGCTGTCACCCAAATGAATGTGGATGGTTGGCGCAGTGGGTGGTGATGTCGCCTCTCGGCCGCACCCAGTGGTTTCACGGTTCGACCCCCGGTTTCGCCATAGGTTTTGCACATATCGGGTCGTTCTTATCATGTGCTTGCGTGATCACAGATACACGGAGTTGATTTGTACACGATTAATGCTTTTAGTAAGTGTCAAGTATTCACCGGTATCAAACCAAATTCTTGACCTATCCCGTGAAGTGTATGTGTTTATGTGCATTTACGGTATCATTGTTGATATGATACAGTGCGAATACGATCCATTGAGAGGTAACTCAAATGAAAGCAGAAAAGGGCTACATTTACTTACTAAACTTTACTTTTCCGCTTCCCTTTCCCTACCTTTTGTGTATTTCGGTGTGTCTTATAGGTTGAGTCAGAGGTAACTGACACCTCTCCACTTTTCCTTCATCCTTTTTGTCTTCACTATCCGATTTCGGTCAGCAGGGTCTGTCCTAGTTGGGGGGAGCCTCATAACTAAAAAGTATGTAACAAATCGACTTGAGACGCCGCGGTTGCAAGCAGGCAAAGTTATGTGCCCTCCTCACCATGTTAGATCCTGGTTATAACACGTCAGGCGGTGGTCAACACGCGGCATGCGGCTTTATGCGCCCTCATCACTATGGTAGATCCCAGTTATAACATGTCAGGCGGTGGTCAGAACGCGGCATGCCTCCATTGCGTCGCTCCTTGCCCGCCGAGGCAGTTGTAAAACCGTTCGTTCGCTCATTTTTTGTTTCTTTTAAGTTCTATCTCGTCCTCATAGGAGCCGCTCGGTTAGTCTCAAGTCGATTTGTCACATACTCTTGAGTTATGTGCCCCCCCTCCGACTAGGATAGATCCCGGTCAGCAACATATGCCATTTTGACGTCAATTTGGACACTTTTCAAATCAAACTGTACACTCTTCTAACAAGGAGAGCCTCCAAAGTGGCCGTGAGCTTTTGCTATGCAATTTTAACAGGATGTGGGGCACCCTGTGGAGAGTCCAAAACAGCCGTTAATTTTCTCGGAATGCTGTTCTGTGGTCGAAAAAAGCGTCTGGAAGCGTGAGCGAGTAGTTCATCACGCCTATCTGTCACCCAAACGAATGTGGATGGTTGGCGCAGTGGGTGGTGATGTCGCCTCTCGGCCGCACCGAGTGGTTTCACGGTTCGACCTCCGGTTTCGCCATAGGTTTTGCACACATCGGGTCGTTATTATTATGTGCTTGCGTGATCACAGGAGTCAGTTTGTACACGATTAATGCTTTTAGTAAGTAAATGTAGCCCTTTTCTGCTTTCATTTGAGTTGCCTCTCAATGGAACGTATTTGCACTGTATCATATTAACAACGATACTGTAACTACACACAAACACCTACACTTCAGACGGTAGATCATGAATTTGGTTTGACACCGGCAAATGCTTACTACTTACCCCCCGTGAAGTGCATGTGTTTGTGTGCATTTACGGTATCATTGTTGATATGATACAGTGCGAATACGATCCATTGAGAGGTAACTCAAATGAAAGCAGAAAACGGCTACATTTACTTACTAAACTTTACTCTTCCGCTTCCCTTTCCCTACCTTTAGTGTATTTCGGTGTGTCATTTAGGTCGAGTCAGAGGTAGCTGACACCTTTCCACTTTTCCTTCATCCTTTTTGTCTTTACTATCCGATTTCGGTCAGCAGGATCTATCCTAGTTGGGGGGGGGAGCCTCATAACTAAAAAGTATGTAACAAATCGACTTGAGACGCCGCGGTTGCAAGCAGGTAAAGTTAGGTGCCCTCCTCACCATGTTAGATCCTGGTTATAACACGTCAGGCGGTGGTCAACACGCAGCATGCGGCTTTATGCGCTCTCATCACCATGGTAGATCCCAGTTATAACATGTCAGGCGGTGGTCAGAACGCGGCATGCCTCCATTGCGTCGCTCCTTGCCCGCCGAGGCAGTTGTAAAACCGTTTGTTCGCTCATTTTTTGTTTCTTTTAAGTTCCATCTCGTCCTCATAGGAGCCGCTCGGTTAGTCTCAAGTCGATTTGTTACATACTTTTGAGTTATGTGCCCCCCTCCGACTAGGATTGATCCCGATCAGCAACATATGCCATTTTCACGTCAAGTTGGACACTTTCTAAATCAAGTTGTACTCTTCTAACAAGGAGAGCCCCCAAAGTGGCGGCGAGCTTTTGCGCTGCAGTTTTTATTGGATATAGGGTCCTGTGTGGGAAGTCCAGAACCGTAGGTAATTTTTTCGGAATGCTCTTCTGTGGTCGAAAAAACGCGTGTGGAAGCGTGAGCGCGAAGATCATCATGCCCTGATGCCACCCAACCGAATGTGGTTGGCTGGCGCAGTGGGTGGGATGTCGCCTCTCGGCCGCACCGAGTGGGTTTTACGGTTCGAACCCCGGTTTTGCCATAGTTTTTGCACTCATCGGGTCGTTGTTATTATGTGCTTGCGTGACCACGGGAGTCAATTTGTACACGATTAATGCTTTCAGTAAGTAAATGTAGCCCTTTTCTGCTTTCATTTGACTTACCTCTCAATGGATCGTATTCGCACTGTATCATATCAACAACGATACTGTAATTACACACAAACACCTACACTTCAGACGATGATCATGAATTTGGTTTGATACCGGCAAATGCTTACTACTACCCCCGTGAAATGTATGTGTTTGTGTGCATTTACAGTATCATTGTTGATATGATACAGTGCGAATACGATCCATTGAGAGGTAACTCAAATGAAAGCATAAAAGGGCTATATTTACTTACTAAAAGCATTAATCGTGTACAAACGGACTCCTGTGATCACGCAAGCACATAATAATAACGACCCGATGTGTGCAAAAACTAAGGCGAAACCGGGGGTCGAACCGTGAAACCACTCGGTGCTGCCAAGAGGCGACATCGCTATCCACTGCGCTAGCCGACTACATTCGGTTTGGTGGCATCAGGGCGTGACGAGCTTCGAGCTCACACCTCGACACGCTTTTTTCGACTACAGAAGAGCATTCCGATAAAATCTCTACGCTTTGGGCTCCCCACACGGGACCCTACATCCTATAAAGATTGCATCGCAAAAGCTCACCGCCGCTTTGGAGGCTCTCCTTGTCAGACGCTGTATACAGAAAATGGAAATCAATGAATCACAGGGTTTAGTTCTTGTCGAGAATGTGGACAGCATAAGGGATGGAGGAGAGCAAGCGTAGCTCAGTCGGATAACATAGAAGGCAAGTACTCATCCGAGAGGCTGTGTGGTCTGTCGGTGCTCTCACTGGTTGTGAAATGAAGACGACGAGCGAAAAAGATCGGTTGGAACGAAAACGACGCGAAAAGAGGATTAGGACCTCATAGAGCCCTAATCGTCCGCTACAAGAACGATCTCGGTAGACGGATATGCAATCAATCACAACACCATGAGGAGGAGTCGCGCGGCGAAATTGTAAAGAGCGGCGGCGCCAGCTCACAGCAGCACCGCTCAGAGCCGGCCGCAGGCAGTGGCGAGAAGAATGTCCGGAGGCCAATTGTCTTATGATTTCGATTCGGCCAGCCAGCCGGCCGGCACTTTGTGCACTGTGTGGCACGAGGAAAAACACCCGCATCGATCCGAACTATCAGGGCGTTCCCTATCAGCCCGGACGGTCGGTCACACATGCACTCGGACGAAAGAGGCTCTCGTGGACAGCCTCCGCGGTCTTTGTACCCGGCGCCGAGTCGAATCAAATAGGCGCCGCGCCATGTCCGACGACACGGCGAACAGGCGACGACGACGAGCTCAGTGCGGCGCTCTCGTGACGGCGACGGCGGCCAGCCAGCCAGCCAGCCAGTGCTTACATTATTACAGCCGAGTTCGGGCGCACACACGCCACCACCGTCGCTTTATAACCTTCCGCCGGTGATAACGTGAGCGACGAGTAGCTGCCGACGCGGTGTTGGCGAGCCCCTCTCTTCATGGTCGCGAGCGCTGCTCAAAAAACCTTTCTTGACGCGTGAAGGCTCATTGAAGCTCTACGAGTCCGAGGCAATTCTGCTTGGAAACGCCATGCAATCTACAGCGAGGTGATGCAGTTGGTGCTACGGTTTCAGAGAGACTGCAAGACACGGAAGGTATCACCAGTATTCACTGTGTCGTGACATCCGTCACTTCTGAAGGGCCTGTTCATACTTCGGCGACAAGAACGACAAGAACCACTGGAGCGACGGACGGAGTGTGGAGTACGTGACAGCATCACACTACGTCCGTCGCTCCAGTCGCTCTTGTCGCTCTTGTCGCCGAAGTGTGAACAGCTCAGACAAACGAGCACTAGGACCCGCAAAACCAGTTGCTATTGTGGTGAGAATCTGTTGCAGTGGGTGTGGCAGGCTGCGCCGATTGGCCAGGTGAGGGAGTCCGACGCGATTGCCTGCACCCGTTGACGCTCCTGTGGAAGTATACCATTAGGCTTAAGGGTCGGCTCCTGTTGCTAGAGTGTTGCAGGATTCTTGTGCAGCCGTATATCTACATATATCCAGCTCGTACCTCCATATATATGTGCATACGCATATAGGTAGGTATATACTATGTATACACATGTATATACATCTGTATGTACAGGTATACACATAGAAACAGGCTGTCACCACAATAGCAACTGGTTGTACGGGTCCTAGATAACGAATGTCTGAGAGGGTCTAAGGTGGACAAGTCCCTGCGCCCTGATAGGTCCCACCGCGCACGAGCCGACGCGCATAGTCGATACTCCGCGAGCAACTATAAACGCGCGCGGGACTGTGCCTCCTCGCCCACCTTCGCCTGGGACGGCTTATGCCTATACTGCCTACGCCGTCATCATCGCTCGCTTTCTCGCACCAAATCCATGATCGCGATGGAGGACTAGGACCGCCACACGATGCCATCCCAGGTCAGATTCTACCGCATAGTCGCGCATAGTCGATACTCCGCGAGCGACTATGAACGCGCGCAGGTTATCTCGATAGCCGTTCGTATGTCATCGCGCGGGACTGTGCCTCCTCCTGCCCTATCCTCAACCACAGCGGCGAGCGGCGTCGCCACAGAAGTGTGTGGGGGCCTTTAGACACAGAAGGCGTCGCCAATAATGGCTGTGTCGTGAATTTGCAACGATTCAACGATTCTTAAAGGTGGATGAGTCCATGCGCTCTCATGGTTCCCGCAGCGCACAAGCCGACGCGCATAGTCGATACTCCGCGAGCGACTATGAACGCGCGCGGGCTATCTTGTCGCCCAGACCCTGTTCATACTTCGCGACGGTAGCGACAAGAGCGACGAGAGCGACTGAAGCGACGGACGTAGTGTGGTGCAATTAAGTACGTACTCCACACTCTGTCCACTACGGACGTTGCCCCATTCGCTCCTGTCGCTCCCGTCGCCGGCGCGAAGTGTGAACAGGCGACAGCAGCGACGGAAGCGACAGCGATAGCGCTCGAGTATGAGCAGAATTCGGCGGCGACCGCTCGGTTTCAGTCGATTTGCATGTTTTGCACGGGCAACCAGTCGCTTTCGTATGAACATCCGTCGGACTAGTCCGGGGGGGGGGGGGGGGGTAAAGGTGGCTGAGTCCATGCGCCCTTACAGGTCCCGCAGCGCACAAGCCGATGCGCATAGACGATACTCCGCGAGCGACTATGAACGCGCGCGGGCTATCTTGTCGCCCAGACCCTGTTCATACTTCGGTAGCGACAAGAGCGTCGAGAGCGGCTGAAGCGAGGGACGTAGTATGATGTACAACTCTGTCCGCTACGGACGTTACCCCATTCGTTCCTGTCGCTCCCGTCGCCGACGCGAAGTGTGAACAGGCGACAGCAGTGACGGGAGCGACAGCGATAGCGCTCGAATATGAACAGAATTCGGCGGCGACCGCTCGGTTTCAGTCGATTTGCATGTTTTGCCCGGGCAACCAGTCGCTCTCGTCGCCAAGTATGAACATCCGTCATTCGTCCATCATCGCCCAGGACGGCATAACCGCATAACCTCGTCCACCTTCGTCTGGGACTAGAGCTGCACATTAAACGGTTGACGATTTAACGAATCAATGGAATTTTTGTTGAAATGATGGGTTTGCGCCACGCATTCTACTCCTACAAGATACCTTGGAGGCAACATGACAGATAACTAACAATAAGCTCGATCCTCGGAGTCCACACGAAAGAAGACACCTCCTCCGATTACAATACCGCCCCCCCCCCCCTTCTAGAATGATATCGAGACAGGGAGCGAAAGACAGGCAGACAGAACGAATGAAAACAAAATAAAAAAGCAGATGCCAGCAGAAAACATAAGTGAAGGAGAGGAAACGGCAAGAAGGCAGGTGGAGGTTGCCCAAAAACTGCCCCTAAGGTCAGGTGAGGTGACGACGACGTCAAGGAGTGAACAAAGCGCCGGAAAGACGCGCAAGCGAGACCGAAACGGTAGCGATCGCCAAAAAATGGAAAAAGGAACTACGTACGATAAAAATGTAAAAAAGAACACAGTAAATTCGGCGATTAGAAATAACTGGGGATTCCCTTTAAACTCATTTGGCTTCTTTTCTTTCGTTTGAAGAAACCAAGGAGAGAAAAATGGCGAATGAGCACGTTGCCTTCAGAAGGAAGCTCCACAGCGCAACATGGCATCGCATCGTCTCGATGGCGGCCAGCCGCTAGTCTAAAGGGACACATCATTTGCATTCATTGATCTGAGACAGCGAACCGCGTGTGGCGGTTTCGTTTCGTCGCGACCGTGTGCGTTTCTGTGAAGAGGCTGCGGCTGCTCCGGAATGCTCTTTCCGTATTCTCAAACGGCACCGCGACACGTAGCATCCAGAATCATTCCGGACAATAACGACTACAATTTCCTGCCGTTGCCCCCTATCTGGACGTTATTCATTCGGCTTCACAGCATAGAAAACGCTCACCGGGAAGGGGTCTCACAAGCAAAGGTTCCCAACCTATGGTGAGCTCTTGCTATGCTATTCTGATAGCATGTAGGGCCGTGTGAGCGAAGTCCAGAGCCACAGTTAGTTTTTGCTGAACGCTTTTTTGACCTGAGAATGATGTATGAAAACGTGTGCGTAACACTCATCACCCCCTATGACACCTCACGAGATGTGCCTCGGTGGCGCAGTCGGTAGGAGTGCCGGCTCATAGAAGCACAACGAAGGGCTTTTGAGTTCGAGTCCGCGGCCTTCAACAAACCAATGCTGTCTTTTTGCGCCTTCATATGTGCTAGTTTTTCAACGACGCGTATCTGCACCACCACCATATCATATCGTATCACCAACGATACCGCAATTGCACACAAATACACTTATCTTACGGTTGAATATTATGAAGCCGGACCATATCGGTGAGTAAGTGCACTAAGTATGTCGGTGTGACAAGCGTTTGTGTTTTACTTGTTTCATAGTATTGTCCCATAGCTATTGACAAAAGGGAAGAGCAATAAGACTTTATTTCCAGAGAAATGATATGGTGCAGATACGCATTGTTCAAAAACTAGCACAGATGAAGGCGCAAACAGACAGCCTTGGTTTGTTGTAAGCATTCATTGCCTAAACTCGACTTCTGTGATCATGAGTAAGCGTACCAATAACAAACTAATACGCGCAAAAATATTGGCGGCACGCGGACTCGAACTCAAAAGCTCGCTGGTGTGCTCCTATGAGACAGCACTCCTCCCGGTTGCGCAACCGATGCACATCTCGTGGGGTGTCACAGGGGTTAATGATTCTCGCGCACACGTTTTCACTCCTCTTTTTCAGGTCTTCAAAAAAGCGTTCATCAAAAAATAACTGCAGTTCTGGATTCCGCTCACACGGCCCTACACCCTGTCAAAATAGCATCGCAAAAGCTCACCATGAGTTGGAAATCTTTCCTTGAAAGGAATCGCAAAGTATCACAACACAACAGTTTCCAAATATGGAATATGCAAAGAAGTCCAAAAAAAAACTGCTTAATAGGCGCATGGTCAGGTCAGGATTCCTTGTCTTGCAGTATTTTTTGCATATTCGATATCTAAAAGGCACTTTGCTTTCTGCAATTGTGCGATCCTACGTATAGTAAGCTATCGGGCCACTAACTCGGTAAGTTCAAAGGCACTGCAAAAATCGAACATATTTTTCGGCCATTTGAAGGGCTGCGATTCATGCAGCAGAGTTCATTGTCGTCGTTCAGGCATGCGCCTGAGGTTCTTCTCTGGACAGTTGTAGCCCTTGAATATGGACAAGGCGAGAAAACGGTTTTAACCTTCTCTATCGGAGGCTTCGATCTTATCCGGGTAATATATGAGCACTTCCTTTCACACTCTTTGCTTAGGGACAAGTTCTCGTGCCACTTGTCTAGCTCGAAGGACCAGTGGATCATTCTGGCACATTTCTGGGAAATACAAGCTTTCTGCACTCTTTGAACAAGTCAGCCGTGTACGATCCGGACAATAGAAATCAAGACGGAGGACAAAGGACGCTGTTAATGGATCACTTTCGGAATGCACCATGCATTCGACCTCTACGGGTGTTGTGGAGGTGATTTGAGATGTCAGCGCTTTATCCTCCCAGGACAAAACCCCTAGAAATTGTACACTCTTCTAAGCAAGCCTAAGGGTCTATTCATACTTCGTGTCAAGAGCGACAAGAGCGACAAGAGCGACAAGAGCGACAAAAGTGACTGAGGTGACGAATGTAGTGTGGTGTACGTAAATAATTGCGTACTCCGCACTCCGTAGGCGACGAATGTAGTGTGAAATGCGTAATTATTTACGTACACCACACTACATCCGTCGCCCCAGTCGCTTTTGTCGCTCTTGTCGCGAAGTATGAACACTCCCTAAAACTTTTGAAATCAAAGCGAACTTTTCCAAATTGAGATAAGCTTCCTCTACAATAAACTTGAGACTCTACAAAAATTTTGAAATAATTTGTTGTTGAAGAAAAATTTGAGTAGAACTTTCTTTGAAGTTTTAATCCATCTACCCAATAAGTGAACATTTTATTCTAAATTTTATAAAAAAAAAATATTTTTTTGATGAGGAAAACTGGTTTAGAGCTTGTTCTGGAGAGCAGGAAGGCGGCCATCTTATATTTCCAAAACAGATATTGCGCCATGCCCCCGCCCGAATCTTCTCGATTTTCATTCGATTGATAGCTAAATTTCTGTTTGCGTGCAGTTTCACACCTGTAAACGGTGCAACATAAACAATTGAAGAAAAAAACGCATATATCCTAACTTTCTTGCTGCATGCAAGCAGTATTTACACTAGCAATCAAATAAACATTACCACTTGCCTTTCGAGTGCATGGCACGATCCAGCCTTTTAATGCATTGCTGCCTTGCTTCGCTTTAAAACAAGGTCTAATTAATTATTATTTCTTCCCAAAAAAAAAACAAAAACTTTAAAAAATTGTTACTCTCCTTCGGGCAGCTGAACTAAAAAAGAACTAAAAAAATTATTTTGGATCTATCCTAGTCCGGGGGGGGCACATCAGTAAAAAGTATTATATGTAACAAACCCACTTGACTTACCGGACGGCCTCTACGGAACAACTTGGGACCTAAATAAGAAAAGTCACAAAGAAAAAGACGAAAAAGTTACATTTGTTGCGGTTGTAAGCAGGCAAGTTGTGTGCCCTCCTCACCATGTTAGATCCTGGTTATGACATGTCAGGCGGCGGTCAGCACGCGGCATGCGGCTTTATGCGCCCTCCTCACCATGTTATGCCCTGGTTATAACATGTCAGCCGGCGGCCAGTAAGCGTCATGTCTCCATCCCGTCGCTCTTTGCCCGCCGAGACTGTTGTAAACCGCGGCGATTTTTTATTTTTTGTTTGTTCGTTCGTTTTTGGTTTCTTTTGGTTTCCAACTCATTCTCTAGGAGCCGCCCGGTAAGTCTCAATTCATTTTGTTACCTACTTTTTAGTTATGTGGCCCCTGGACTAGGATAGATCCGTTATTTTTCTTGAACAAAAAGTTTTTCTAACTATCTTAATGAGTCAGTAATTTAACCTGCCTAAAGGTCCCTCGATTTGGAAGAGTTCGCGATCTATCCTAGTCCGGGGGGGGGGGGGGCACATAACTAAAAAGTAGGTAACAAAATGAATAGAGACTTACCGAGTGCCTCCTAGAGAACGAGTTGGAACCAAAAAGAAACCAAAAACGAACGAACAAACAAAAAAATAAAATAAAATCGCCGCGGTTTACAACCGTCTCGGCGAACAAAGAGCGACGGAATAGAGGTATGCCGCGTGCTGACCGCCGGCTGACATGTCATAACCAGGATCTAACATGGTGAGGAGGGCGCATGAAGCCGCATGCCGCGTGCTGACCGCCGCCTAACATGTTATAACCCAGGATCTAACATGGTGAGGAGGGCACACGAACTTTGCCTGCTTACAACCGCAATAAATGTGATTTTTTTTCGTTTTTTTTTTTCATTTGCGACTTTTTTTTGTTTAGGTTTAGACGTTGTTCTGTAGGAGCCGCTCGGTAAGTCTCAAATGGATTTGTTACATATAACACTTTTTACTTATGTGCCCCCCGGACTAGGATAGACCCGAGTTCGCTTTGATTTCAAAAGTCTTAGGTTAGCATAACAGAAAAGGGTCCAATTCGACGTGAAAATGTATAGAAAGAAAGCATGGCTCAGTCCTATTTGCGATAGCTCTGGACTAGCGTGCAAAACCGGAAAAAAATCACCAACTGACCAAATCCAAAGCAAAAGGCCACGATACCTTCCCCGCTGGTTTTTGCGCTCGTTGAAGGATTAACTGCCTAGTAAAACGTGAAGACGACCACGACGACGACCACGCATCGCACTCCACAGCAATCAACGGCCAGAAGAATAGGCGACACACGCCGGGGAGATGTACATCGAAACCTGATGAAACATAGCTCGGCGGCGGCGGCCGACGATGACGACGACTACGACGACGTACGTCGCGAATCACCGCCACCGGAATGAAAAGACGAATTGAGAACGCGACTTCATAGGAGCCGAAACGCTCGGCTCTGTCGCCAAAAAAAACCTCTTCGAATACAACACACGGGGGCAGACAGACACACACGTACGACGTGCGCGCGTACCTACACCGGCCGAGCGGCCAAAGAAACCGTCGTCTCCATCGGTGAAAACGACCGACGGACGACTGAAGGGACGACGACGACCAGAGGCCGGATTTATCAACGACTTAGGTAACTTTACGGAGAATTGTAAGCGAAAAGCTGAGATAACGCGGCTTATCATTCACCATATCGCTTGATTAGCCGCGTTATTTGAGCTTCTCGCTTACAATTCTCCGTTAAAGTTACGTAAGTCGTTGATGAATCTAGCCTCAGAACGATGCGATCCCCTGGTGAGATATACCAATCTAACGTCAAACTGGACACCTTCCCAACAAAATTGGGCACTCTTCTAGGCAAGATTCTCCCGTTTGAAATCAAACTGAACATCTTCCAAATCAAAATGAACGTGTCCCAGACTAAGCTAGAGATTCTCCGAGACTTTAAGGCCCCGTTTATACTTCCCACGCCGAGCGACGCGATCGCATGTATAGTGCCCAAATTGATCAATGCTGCTTTGTTTGAAAATTTTCAAATCACCTGCCCCAATAAGTGAAGATATTGTTTGAAACTTTATTTTAAAAAACTATCTTTTAAGGAAAAATTGTAGTTTAAGGCTTATTCTAGAGTACAAAACGGAGTAATTTTTCGCGACATGCTAGAAGAATGCACGGCGTAACCTTTTCTTTTTAGTACAGAAACTAAATTGCTGCCTTTCTGTGCAGAACAAGAAGAATAAGAATACAAAATTCCTGCCTTTCTGCATGGAACAAGCTTCAAACCACTATTTTTCTTCCTTATTTTTATCAGGGCGCGTGTAGCGCAGTTGAAGGAGGTGACGGCTGTCGCGTAAACCCGATACCAGGTTACTGGTACGGATTTCCCGCCTAAGCCAAGCAAGCCTTCCATCCTTCCGGGGCCGGTGAATTGGTAGCAGACTTGTCTGGGAAGGATGAAGCGCTGACTTCTCCATCAACTGGTCACCGCAAGTCATTGCATAGGCCAAGTACGCATTCAAATCGCCTCCACGACATCCTGCAGAAGTAGAATGCGCGGCGCATCCCCGAAAGGGATTGAGTAACGTCGTCCTTTATCCTTTATTTTTTGTCAATTTTCAAACAGCACTGAGGCAGGTGAGTTGAGAATTTTCAGAAAAAGCTAAACAATATTTTCCTTAGGCTAGAGATTGTTGTAGCCTTGAACATGGCGCAATCTTCTTTTAGCACTAAAGGCTACTGCCTTCCTGGACTTTAAAACGAGCCTTAAACCGTTATTTTTCCTCAGAAAATAAAAGTTTTTGAAAATTTTGAAGGCAGATGAAGTTTAAAAATTCTTAGAAAGTCAAACTAAATTTTAACTGGACGAGACAAACATTCTAGTCTTCTGGATCAATACAGACTTTCCGAGAAGACTAGAATATTTTTCTCGTTCGGTTACAATTTAGCTTGACTTTCTTAGAATTTTTAACGTTCATCTGCCCATTCAAAATTTCCTAAAACTTTTGTTTTCTAAGGAAAAATAACGGTTTAAGGCTCGTTTTAAAGTCCAGGAAGGCAGTAGCTTTAGTGCTAAAAGAAGATTGCGCCATGTTCAAGGCTAC